>APFE030900764.1:12087-55965 GCA_000404065.3 Pinus taeda | reverse complement strand
AGCAATCCTTCTCTAAACACACATTATTCTATGAGAGATCAAGTGTTTTCCGATCTTACCTTAGGTCCAAACGCTTGTTGTAGCAGTCCAGACTTGCTGATCCAGATGAGCTCCTCCTTCACTTTTAAGACCTGCATACACTAACAAAGCAAACGATTACATAACACCTGAATATTCATCATAAAACAAAGCATATTCATCACATAGACCAAGGAGTACATGAAATAATTCATTAACAACAAATCATTGAGACGAATGGACTTATTTGTATTAAGGAAACAAAAAAGGAACCATTACAACCTGAGCCTTGGTGTTGTGCAAGCTCCTCCCAGGGTCCAACAAGAGATTTCCTCTACTTTGACAAGCTCACCCACTCCCAATATGGCAACAAGGAAGGATAGTGTTCTCTCCTCACAAGTCAACAATGGAAGTCCTAATTCCAGCAGCATTTACCCTTTAGAATGTTCAGCTTTCAACCTCCCCTCCTCTAGCCCAATGCCTGTAATTATAGTATTCTAGAGGAGGTTATTCAGTTCCAACATCAATGGGATACTCCCTCTTTTGGATGGGGTAGCTCCTCTCTTGATGGGATAAACTCCTCTAACATAGGGATGCATGAACCATCTGGAGGCGCTCAATACACGTCAAACACTCTTCTAGAAAGCTCTAGAAGTGACCACAAGTAACTTTTTAAAGATGAAACTCGCGCCTTTTGACCTTTCCAGGGGTACGCACCCATCCTTTGGCTTACAGAGCGTACAAGTACACAGGTATAGTGTGTTTGGGATGCGTACACGCAGGCAAGGTAGAGAGAACCTGCGCACCCAGAGATAAACATGTTTTTAAGTGACTTGCTCTCTTTTTGAAGTTTGACATGAAGAGCAGAGGTATGAGGCTTGACAAGGAGGATAATATGACTATTGATGGAGCCATATTAACTGCAGATAGTCATGGTGACAAATTTCAGTGTAACACTGCCCCTCACTGATAGCGAGAATGTGCGAAAAGGGGGTACTCCAGCCACCTCCAACCTAGAATTTACAAATGATGAGGTCTGAACCACGCGAAGAAGACTCAAATGTAAACATGATGCTTAGGAGTGGTATGACCACAGGAGATGATAAAGGGAAACAACTAGAAGAAAGTGTGTGGGTTCGCAAGGCTCCTACAAAGGAACCTAAGTTTGATTTAGAACGGGTGAAGGAGACATTCATGGAAACCAAGAAGAGTTTCATGGAGGCCTCCACTTTAGGTAGTAAGGATCAACTAGAACCAGGAATGGATCGTTCAATGCTCACAACCTTTCTAGAGACACACATGAAACTGCTACACGACAGCAAGGTAGTCAAAGGACTACAAGAACTTATCACTAGCTGTGCAAGGTCATGAGAACTGCGCGTGGTCCAAAAACTTGGAAAGCATACATTGCACACAAGAAGGGAAATGAGGTTGACTGCAGAAATAGGTGAGTACGAAATGGATCAGGTAATCTTGGATTTGGGTTTGGATGTGAATGTACTACCAAAGAAAACATGGGAATGCATGGGAAAACCCATGTTACAATGGTCCCCTATTTAGTTACGAATGGTGAACCAATAGAAGATTTTACCCATGGGAAGATTGCAAGGGGTAATAGTTGATATTGAAGGTGCGAGTGCGTAGGCGGATTTTGAGGTGATAGAGATTGTCGATGACAGCAATCCCTATCCCACACTACTAGGAAGAGACTGGGCCACCGATATGAACAGAGTCATAAATCTGAAGAAGCACAAAATGATCGTTGAGAGAAAGTCACTACGCATGGTGGTACTGCTAGATCCAGTCAAAGGAGTGCAATACACTGAACCAGTGTGCGACGATGATAATGATGACAATCTCCATTGTATTTAAAAGATAACTGCACGAGATGAAGATTGGGTGAATCCGGCTGTGGATGAAAGGATTTCATGGGAGGGAAAAAGCTCTTGCACTTCGGATTTAGATGAGGAGATAGAGCGATGGCAGAATCAGTTGCATGAAGTAACAATTCTTAATTGCAACATGATGATTAGATCATTGCGCTACATGACAATAGAGGCAAGGGAGTTGCTGACATATGATGGATTAAAAGCGGTGGATGAATTTCTAAGCAAATTTGAAAGCGTAATACCAGAACAACAGTGGCTTAATGCGCTGAAGTGGGCATTGCGCGCAACATCTGCACGATGGTGGGGTATGCATCAAGGAAATTTTGAGGACTGGCGCGGTTGTAGAAGGATGATGTGCATACATTTTGGAAAACCCAACCTCCGAACGAAAGCTAGTCAGTAGGGGTGGAACAACTTGCATGCCCACCTTTCTTGATGGATACAGACATATGTTGTACAGTCCACACAAGCACACACAACCCCCAGACTAGAGAATAGGAACAAACCACAGCAGCAGGAAAGGTGACGCGCACTACCAATTCTCCATGATGAGGCATTCGATAGGGTGTGTGGGGTACTGAACAAGGTTCACCAGCTGAGACGAACTGATTGCGACCTGTGCATACCTATGGTTCAATGGGCCTATAGGACCATGTGCAAAACCCTGAATGTGGAGATGATTCCAAAGATGTGGAACAGGGTAAAAACCATAATTTATGAAGAGAATACAAAAAGGAGTTAACATGTAATAGCTCCCGTGGTTGTGACAGTGCGCCATGGCCAGGAGGAAGAAATCACACATCTATGCGAGGACAAACATCTAAGGATTTAGGAAGCCATCCAACGAGGGAACCTTAGACTTCGCGAACTCGAACAGGAGCGGGTATGATTGAGGAAGACAAGCATTTGGATGGATGTTGAAATCAAAAGGCTGGAAAACGAGATCACGCAAGCATGTCTCAATGATCAACTAAAGATGACAAAGCAAGATACGGATGACCATACCACTGTACTAGAAGATTTTCGTTGAGATTTTATGACTCTGCTACCATGGCTACGACCGCACCTCACCAAACGCAGTAACCAGGGAAGCGCACTGCATACAGTAGAACGTGTGGCATTGGCAGTCGCACTGACAATTGAGGAGTTTCTATGAAATATGCTGGAAGGTGAGTTGAAGTCTCACATAGGTGGTGTGACCACCTAACTAGCCGTAGGGAGCACATTCTTAGGGCTCCAAACAGTTGAAAGAGAGTGCAAAACTCTAAAAGCATTTGTTTGAGGGCTGCATGGTGAGGGAGGTGTGTGCAGAATTAGTATAACATAAGGTTCGTGCTCATGCATGGGGGGCTGCACTACTGTGCGGGTAGGCTGGGAAATAACCATTGGTGTCACTGTTCATGACGATATGTCCAATTTAAGGCAAAAGGGAGCGGGTGGCAAGAATTTAAGACATGAATTAAGGGCTAGATTTGGGGCAATCTGCCGCCACGAAAGCATTGATGGCCGAGAATTGGGAGGAATGGTCGGATTTGAATTAAAAAGGCACTATAAAAATCCAAGGGATAACCATGAGACAACACTGGTTCATCTGATATTTGAGCAGTTCATTAGAGCACAGAGTGTTGAGCGTCAAGCAATATTTGAGCCCCAAAGTTCATGAACAACCTTAGACAACTCAAGTAAGATGAAAACTACTAGGAGAGGTTTAAGCTCTGCAGAAGGAACCACCGATGAGGCCGCGCAGAACCCCATAGTAAATGATGTTCCCAGAGACAGTGGGGTCAAACCAGAAATCCTGAAGTCACCTCAGACTCCAAGGCCCAAGAAATATAAGTAGGCAGTGGGACCAGTTCGCATGTCCCCAAGAAATCTGTGGTTTGGTAAAATTTCAATGGAAGAAAAGGGTAAGGCTGTCACCATCGAGACAGATGACAAGGAGGAGGACCTACAAGCTCTTGTTGATGAGATAGAGGTAGCAGAAGACATGGAAGAGGTCATCCAGCTAGTGCGCGTTGTAGTGAGATTGCTCGAGTACATTCCTCTGCGAAAAGGGAAAGCCAAGATACCCAAGGACTTGGATGCCACTAAAAGCGTACTTTAGACCCTGCTTCTCCCTGATGGAATTGTGTTTAAGGGTTGAAACTTGGGTCATGTACCCACAATGAAGTTTGAAGATTGGGACCTCATGGATAGCGAGAAGTTCACACACTTGGAGACGGAGAACCTCATGAAGCAAAGTACGGAGGGGTCCGTCACAACACTAGAGCCGCAGAAATGGCTGCGCGGTGTGGAGAAGGCCGGATTACTTCATCTTTTGTGGATTCCACACTTTCATTGTGCGCCTATCACTATTTTCGTCATCACGTAACTACTTTTCTTGGTGCACAATGGGTACTTTTGGCTTGAAGAGCCTATTCCCATCACGGAGGATCTCAACCATAGGATTTCCCGGCTCCCCTGTAAGGGAAAGGACCCTGCGGCGATAGCAGGCAAAAGTGGAGATTTGGTGCTTGTAGAGGCCATGAAGAAAAAATACAAACTGGAGAAGAAAAAGAGGGGTTACGCAAGCAGCAACATTAAAAATAAAGGGGTGTGCATAGCCACCCAGCTCTTGGCTGGAAAGGTAATGAGAAAATGCTGCGAAGATGAGGTGCCAACACCGATAGTTGCATTGGCAGAACAATGCGCGGAGGGGGTCCAATTCAACTCGGCCATGTTCCTTTGAGAGGAGTTCTTGACTAACTACAAGGAAGCCCAGGAGAAGGACAAGACCTTCCACTATGCGTGGTTGCTCTTGTCTATTTTACTAGTAATAGGGGAACTACCCGAGGACAGTTAGTTCCCTAGTATTGAACAGGACTTACCAGAGGCTGCAAAGTATGCATCGCTCTGGGTCACCAAGGATACCAAGAGGATTCGCGAGACCAAGATCTTCCGAGTGCTTATGGAGGCGAGCATCTGGATGTGGATCGACAGATGGTCGTGCATGTCCCCCACAGTGTACAACAGTCTGCGGAGCTTTGCAAACTTCAAGGCAAGCATGCATAATGTGTACATCAAGGCATGTAAGGACTCGGTGCAGCAATGGACCAAGCTCCCTTCATCACTATCGATGATGCAATCTTTTTAGTGCTAGAATCATGGCCCCTCAAGTGGTGCGCCCTAGATCTGGCGGAGATGGATAGAACAACAACACAAAAGAAGAAGGATGCAACCAAGTTACGTGTCATGAAGTTGGCCTAGCAAAGGCACAATGAACAAGTGGCCCCAAACGTAAAGGTTTTCCGCGAGACAGCAAGGGCAGCCGTGGAGCACGCAAAGGCTACTATAGAAGCAGCAGTAGCATAGGCAATACGGGCCACCACAACGTAGGACGAGAGGGGCCAAAACTTGCCTACAGGATAGGGAGTAGAGGACATAGAAGAAGGCACAGACCCGGGCACACCGTCTACTCAGCTGAAAAGGCTGCGCGTCATGGAGAGATCAGGTCCACGAAAAGAGGTCAAGGAATCCAAATTGGCCATCAAATCGATCACACTAACAGAAGGCGACCTCTACAACATCGGTGACATGATTCATGAGGTCACCAAGGAAGCCTTCCAAGAAGCCATGCCAGAGCAGCAAATTGTGTTTGGGGCCTTAAGGGCACAACTGCAGGAACTATAGATGCGGCCCCCATAGGAAGGAACCATAGCCACCTATAGCGTAACAGGTACATCAACAGAAAAGCAGCTACTACACGCAGAGATGGCCAATATCGTAGTGCTACCGGGAGGAGCACTAACAACAGAGAAAGAGGATGACAGAGCCGTTGTACGCAGAATCAAGGGACTTGGCCTAAATTTGGCTGCCCTGCTGTGAGACACATTGCACCAGCTACAGGATGGCATAACAGCAGAGTTCCACGCTAGGGAAGGCCACGTGATTTAGGTGATGAGTGAGCAGAAGATCAACATCGAACAACTCAGCCTACAGTGGGATGAACTGGTGTCATAGAACCAGTAGATTGTGAAGACAATGGATGAAGCATGCCGATGAGTCCCAAAGTTGTCCATCACGACAGACCTACCAACAGAGATGCGGATCCACTATCTGGCAAGTGGAGTCCGTAGCACGCATGAGGAAACAACATGAGTGCAGTTGGAGCTGAACCTCTAGATTGCTGAGCTGCGAATGAAGGCGCAACCTTCCACTCCTCTGAAAGTTAGAGAGCAAAGCATTAGCACCATTCAAACAGGACTGGAAGAAATTTGGGTAGTGTAGGACTGTACTGGTATGTTGGACCAAGCTTTCGACATCCTCACATCCTTGTAGGAGGACCCCAACATACAGTGCTTGGAAATAGAGGCGTGCGAACTACAGGAACAGTATGATAATGTCAGGGAAACTGCGCAGATACTCATCCTAACCCAATGAATGGCAAAGATGCAACAAGCAAGGGCGCTGAAATAGTAGGTGGATGCTGCCAAACAAAAAGAGGCACTTCTCAAAATGCGTGTCCAACCTTGGATTGATGAGGCCTTCACCATTACGGCTGGCATTGAGGGAAATCTCGCACAGATGCAAGAACTATATGCGCTAAGGCAGGGAGCAAATCCTCACAAGGAATCATTGGAGGAGTTCATGCAGTAGATCCAGCAAACCACAGAACAGTGCGTCGCGGACCTCTAAGCAGTACAGGACTAGTTGGAGGGGCTCCACGCCAAGGTCGCCGCACCAGCAGAGTGACTTGGGACGAGTCACGATGATTGTGTTGGGGGCCTATTGGAACATGTTTTGGGTCTCAAAGCCCACGTTTTAGTCAAAGGTTTTGTAAGACTCCGCGATTTGCGGGCGCAGAGCGCGAAGTATAGGTTAAGTCATAGGGTTTTTCGCCCTAAAGTAGTATAATGTAATGTAAAGTTATGTCAGCCTACCCATGGTCTGCAGACCATGGGATTGTATAAATAGAGTGATGCTCTAAGTTGTAGAGGGGGAAGGAAAGAAGAAGAAAGAGTATGAATGATTCAAGTTTAGAGTAGGATTCTAAGTGTATTGGGTTGTAGTAGTAGGAAGAGGCTTTGTAGCTGAGTGCGCAGAGGCCTAGTAGAGTCCGCAGATGAGTGCACAGACCCTTGTAGCTGAGTGTGCAGCATGGTGTCGAGTCTGTAATCAGGATTGAAGATTAATAAAGAGAATTTGATTCCTATTTTTGTGTATCTATTGTGCATTACCTTCTTTACGTTTAAACTGTTTTATTTATCACGCACACTGATATAATTGCTAAATATGTTGTAATAATCCTTAAGTCTTACATGAACAAGTTAAGTAACTAGATAATAACAGATTAAATAGCAAGAGATGTGGGTATTATATGAGTTGTGCCCCGAGTAGGGCTACGTGGAAGCTGCATTGCAGGTCGCAAAGGGATAGTAAGTATGCATAGCGACGGGCCAGATAGCAAACCTCTAGAAGCTCATCAGACATCCCCAAGGTGTGGAAACCTAGTTCTAGCACCCTCCCATACTACTTCGAGTGAGACCTCCGTCCGCGCTACGGGCACTGTTTCCGAAAGGGCAAGTAGTACCAGGATTTTCTTAGCTAAATCACCTCTGAACTTGGGTCAGGCCCATACAAGCCAACAACTAGTATCAAGAAGAAAATGAACATTACTAAGATAATAACTAAATCTCATGAGCTTCAAAGTGAAACCAAGCATTGGTAAATTCCCAAAATGCCCTGGGATGAAAGACTCAGTCACTTATGCAATATTATGAAGTATGAAAAGCATTTTCTCTTGAATTGTCTATCTTTTACTTACATCCATTCTAAATTTCAAAATATTACTCATACTACCAACCATCTTCACTTAATAAGAAAACATAACTATAGTAATGTGAATACTTCTCTAGCTTATTTTTTAACATAGAATGGTTAAAAACTTTAAGTGAATATCCTACCTTATTAAAGTCCAATAAACTAATCATCATTACCATTATAATTTCATAAATTTTATTCCACTTATGTTTTCTTACTATTTAGATGAGTCCATTTCTATAATATCTTAAACTTTTTATTTTAATTTAATTTTGGCTATCTTTTATTTAATTACATATCTTGAACATGGATTCGTTTTTTAATCCAAAATATCCAAATTTCGCAAGATCATTGTAGATGTTTTGTTGAATCTCAAAGAATCTTGATTTTAGTGATATTTAAGTTTCACGTGGAAGATACATTGTCTATAAAATTTTGAAACCTCTAACATAGGAGATGGATACTCCATCAATGATTAATAAGTATAGTTAAGATAATACTTAAAACTATTGTAGTTAAAATTTGTAGTTTTTATTTAAATTTATGATATGAAAATTAATTAATGAAAATAAGTTATAATACTTATGTAATATTTTAACTTTGAAGGCTACACAACAGATATGTTGGAAATAGAAAAAATGCTAGGTTTTTAACATAATCCTAGTAAATGCTCTAATTAACCAAAACAATGGTAAAATAAATAAACGAAGATTAAAATAATAAAAAATTTAAAACCTAAATTATTAATATAAAATTTTCAATTACTATATAAAATATTTAACCAATATAAAAATAATTAAATAAAAATACTTTGATTGTTAATATATTATAAAATGATTTAGATTTCATTTAAAATTTTATTTTTAAATATAAATATGTAAAACATAGTAATATCTATGATATCAATAAATATGAGAATCAATTAATAAAAATTTTATTCAAACTTATATAACAATAATATTTTGGTTATGCGTGTTAAGTATGTGTTTGTATTGATGTCGAAAGACGTCATGGATTGGTTAAAATCAATTGTATGTAGGCAAATTAGTCAATTATTATTTTTTTAGTAGTATTTTCATATCAATTTGTGCTTCATGAGATTAGCTTAGATGCTCTTATAAATGACACAATTGGATAGTGTTTGGAAAGAAATTTCTAATGGTATATCGAAGTCAGAAAAATACTTCTTGGATCAAAGCATATGGCCAATCAATGTTTAGATGTTAAAAAGTCAAAAGATGCATACCTAACTTTGGTGGTAAACTTCGCAATCTCCAAACATAGCAAAGTCACCAAATGTTGGGGCGACCAAAATGGCATATAATTGGTGTTAGGTACATAGTTTCTAGTGATGGATAGGTGTGTTTCAAAGCTTAGGAGTTATAGCACAAGTCCCACCCTAGACACGTAACCCTAACAGTTTTCCCTGGAAAACCCTAGGGTGACGAAGCACTAGGACATAAGGGTGAGCGAGCATGGGACCCCACTTCACACATCACCTTGGTAGTTTCTACCTGATGATATCCTTTGCAACTTAAGTTTTATTTTTGGGGAGATAAGACTAGGAAAAGGGAAAATTCTCATCAGTTGCAGCTAGATTTCCTGTCCTGGTCAAAAAAATTATAGCTAAAATTCAATGAAAAATAAAGGGTCAAACCCCCTTCCATCATATTGGTGACATGGCTATTTGACAACATGGAAAATCACATAAGGACACTTGGATCATTCGTATTGGATGACATAGATGACATAGAACTGTTGTGGAGCCATAGGGAAAATGACAATGTTAGCATTACATCAATGATGAAAATCCTTCAGACACATGACACTCTAAGACGATGACAAGTGGCATGTTGATTTGGCATTTTTGGGTGTCCAAGTGTTCCATAAACATGTGACATGTGGCACCTATCAGCGAGTGACATGTGGAAAAGAAGTACAGGTGGTAGACAGGTCAACAAGAGTGGTTAGACATGTAATCCTGGCAATTTTAGACTGAGGCTTTGGGACAAGGTGGAAAGTACAAGTGGTAGAGGAATTCGTGTAGAGAAATTACAAAGCTGAAGAGAGATAAAATGGCAGTCCCCACAATACATGTAACCTTGAAAGTTTTTCCCCTAAAGTTTTAAAAGGTGATCCATTGTATTTGGCTAGGGAGATGGAGAACTTTGCTGGAATAAGGAATTACTGAGAGAGGGGGTGGGGGGTGAATCAGTAATAGTGAGGTTCTTAAAACTTTTTATGAATATGTATTTAGTTTTTTCCTCTATTATCTATTACTTATGAGAGAATTCATACATAATACAAATGAGCAGTAAGATGAGACATTCGTATGTACATAAAATCCATCACATGAGCAACATACACATATTGACACAGGTATTTTCACGTGGAAACCCAAAGGGAAAAAACCACTAATCTATTTGTTGTTATGATGAAAATTAAACACCTATTTAATTACATATGTTTGTTTGTGAGCACCCACTCACAGGAGGCACCAACCCCCTTAGGATAGCAAGAACCTACTTTCCAAGAAGTACCAACCTCTTGTGAATGCAGACCACCACCTCCTCTAGCCACTATTCTAACTTTCATACAATTATCAAACTAAAAACAGGGACACATACAAATACAAAAAAAATACCAATCTGGTTCACTGCAAAAACACACCTTTGCTCTTGATCCACTACTATTTCATAGGATATCTTTTCCTCACACAATAACCCTCTATCCTCCGCACTCTGCCTTCTATTCCATAGGCTCTTTGCAACACTCTTGCTCGAGTTCAACATTTCGGCTAGTTTCTTTGCTCTCACATGCTCTTCTCTACACTCTTCAACTCTTCAACAATACTCTCTTCCCCTAGTTTGCTTGATGGAAAATCACTAGTTTTGTTCCTTTTCTACACTCTGTATAATGATGCCTCTGCTACCTGTTTCCACACTGCTTGAGTGTACCTCTATATGTATCCTCTTTTTGTTGTTGTGTATGATGATGAAATTCTTCCACTATGTTAAATAAGACAATGGGCTCTTAAGCATTTCACCATCACTCTATGTTGTTATCCATGCTGATAATTTAATCTCAATCCACCTACACACTCCAAAGAGACTCACCATGCTCATTCATGAATTCATAGAGCTTGACTTTACTTTGGAATGGATTCTTTGTTCCTCATTTAAGTCTATAAGGCATGCATAGGAGATCATAGATGACTTTCTCCTAACATCGGAACAAGGCCAACAGTTCTACTCTGTTAATAATTTTCCTTGTTGCCTTGACCCGGTGATATATGTAGATGCCATTAACTCCATTACCCAAATTCTTTGGCCTGCATTTACTCTCTTGGTTCTGACCCATTAATTCTTTCACACTTTGTACAGGTGTATCGAAGCCATAACTCATCGTAACTTATATTAAACGAACATTACAAAAACTCATAATTTCGATGCCTTTAGCCCCTTGGTGCTTAGCCCTTATCACTTGTTCTTTCATCATGGGACTTGAGCTATGACCAATAACTTCTTATACCACTATAGTATTATATCAGATCCCATGCATATCATAAATTTTATGGAATAAACCTTATGAAATTGCAAAGTATCGATTTCTTTTAGCTCCCTCTACTTAGTCGTTCACAATTTTTCCTCCATGGGACTAGGCGTTGTCACTGGCGACTTAGCTTTTAGCTAAGGCCTTCATATCCTTTTAGAGGCCTATCTCCCTTTGTATTTTCTCTTCTGCCCTTGGTTCTTTTGGGTTTCTTTAACCAAGTGCCAATCACTTCAGAGCTCTTGCATATCAAATCTTTCTCATAATTCAATTAAGGGGGTACCCGAAAATCTGTCCTTTGAAATACTCTCCACATGCCATCTTATAACACTGAGGTGCTTAATACTTATCTATGCCCTCGTTCCTTTGGATCTCCCATTACCATGTTCCCTTCCACATTTGAGCCCCTTTATTGGATCAAAAATTTTCTGTAAGGAAATTAGTCAGGAGTTACGAAAATCCAACCTCCGATTTGTCGATATTCAAGATGACGTCATGTTGTCGTCATCACTCCACATGGTGCTACCTTAGTGTTCATGCTATCATCACCCAGATTTTGCCCATTAGGCTACCAAAAATACCAAACCTGACTACCATGTGTCCACGATATTATTACGTCATGTTGATGTCATCTTCCTTATTAGCTCTTGAGGGGATAATCAGCTGCTACCATGCATCTATTAGAGGAGAGAGAAAGGGTCTTCTTGGTCCTTGGTTTTTCACTGCATTCATTTGTAGTTCCTCTCCTTCCAAAACCTTAATGTTTTAAGGGAAATTAATTTTATAAATTCTTATAGGTTCCAATATTCCGATGGCCCTATTCTTCGAATTCCTGATATGCTTCCATGTGTCATGTTTTGTCGAGGTTCCGACATGCATCTGATGTGAACCTCCCTCCGAGGGATCGAGCCTTCATGGCATTTCAAGTCCCTTTTAAATAGACCTCCAAGGTCCCAAGCCTCTAACCTCTAACATTCATCCCTTCCGATCTGTCAAGCTCCGAAATTTTAGGTCCCGATATTTCGGCTGCCTCTGATATATCGACCCACTTAGGACTTCAAAAACTTGACTTCACTAGTCCATAACTTTTGATCCACAATTCCATTTGTTTACTTCCACATATTTTTGGAAATATATTTCAAAGAACTATCTAGTGGAGAAGGTCTGTTGTAATCTTGACCCCATCTTCAACTTGAGAAATGGCTGCAAACTATCTCCCTCTAAGATAGTCCAGTTGACATCAATGCCAACATACCAAGTGCCACAAGCCATCCAGAAAATGCCAATTGTCCAACAATCTCCCCCTTTGGCATTGATGGAAACAACACAATCTCCCCCTGAGACTAGGCATGGTATTATTTACTGTTATTCTTCTCAGTTGGTCCAATGATCTTCTCCCCTTTTGGCATCAATGGAAAAGGATGACATTGGATACTCCCCTTAAACCACTGTAACCTACTCGTCCATTGATTCCACATGCTGAGTAGCTGCCAACACACACCAAAATTGATTCATTTGGGAGGAGGAGTCACAAATCCTATCTTTTGCCTAAGATATTCAAAGGGCTCTCTTTTTAGTGGCTTAGTAAAGATATCTGCAAGTTGGTCTTTAGTGGCCACATATTCAAGTCTAACAGAATTGGTTGTAACCCGTTCCCTTAAGAAATGGAACTTGATAGGGATATGCTTGGTCTTTGAATACATGAAAGGATTCTTGGAGATATTGATGGCACTTCTATTATCACACATGATTGGAATAGGTTTAGTCAACTCTACCTTGATATCCTTCAAGGTCTACTTTAATCATAGAATTTGTGAGTAAAAATTGGCAATTGCAATATAATATGCTTCAATAGTTGATAAAGAAATCGATGCTTGTTTCTTTCTAACTCATGAAACTAAACAGCTTCCAAAAATAATGTTTCACCTGAGGTGCCCTTCCTATCATCAATAATGCATGTCTAATTAGCATTAGTATAGGCCTTCAACTTAAATTCTTTGTTTTTAGTGTACCATAGTCTATAATCTTTTGTCCCTTGAATATATTTGAAAATCCTTTTTACAATGACGTTGTGACTTTGACGAGGGAAATATTCAAATATATCTACAAGATCCACTGCTTTCATAATGTATCGCTACGAGGCAATGAGATACAACAAGCTTGTTATCATGGATCTATATTTAGTCTGATTTACCAATGGTGTCTCATCTTCCTTACATAATTTGTAGCCTATAACCATAGGTGTGTTAACTGGCTTGCAATCTTCCAGCCCAAACTTCTTTAGAGTTTCTTGTAGGTACTTGGATTGGGAGATAAACACTCCATTTTGAGATTGAGAAATTTGTAATCCCTAGAAGAAAGACAGCTCTCCAATCATGGACATATCTAACTATGTCTACATACATTTTTCGAATTGATTTCCCAATTTTTCCATGTCTCTTCCAAATATTATGTTGTCCACATATACTACTACAATTAGTAGATGATCCCCTTCATACTTGATGTACAAATTGTTATCTACAATACCTTTCTTAAATCCATGTTGTTGAAGTTATTGATCCAATCTTGCATACCAAGCTTTCAGAGCCTGTTTGAGTCCATATAAGTCCCTTTTCAGTTTGCACACAAAATGTTTATCTTTAGTGAGAGTGAATCCTTCCATTTGCTCAATATAAACATCTTCTTCTAGATCTCCATTGAGAAAGGAATACTTCACATCCATTTTGATATACTTTGATATTTTTATGACTAGCAAAGGCAAGGAACATTCTTATAGCTTCTAGTCTTGCTACTAGTGAAAAGGTTTCCTAAAAATCTAATCCCTTCTATATTGGCATACCCTTTGCATACCAATCGAGCCTTGTTCCTAATTACTTGACCCTACTCATTTAGCTTGGTTTTTCAAACCCATTTGGTTCCAATGACATTTTTCTCTTTGGGTCTTGGAACAAGCTCCCAAGTGTCATTATTTTCAATTTGGTCAAGTTCTTCACGCATAGATCTCAACCAGAATTCGTCCTCACTTTCTTGGCTGAGATTTTTAGGCTCAATCTAAGAAAATAGAGCAAGATTTGCACACCTTGAACTACCAACAAGTTTCCTCCTAGTCTGAACATCATGTATTTTATCTCCAAGAATCTAACTCTCGGTATGTTCCTTCTGTACATACCTGGAAAGTGTTTTGGGCCTTGTAGTTGTGCTTGCTTCCTCGCCTTCAATATCTGAATCTATTTCTTCTTGATGTGAGGGCCTCATATTTGAATTTTCTTCTCAATCTAAGTTCATATTTCCTTTGGAGGACTCAGGTTGTGAAGTTATTCCATCTACTATTACATCAATGCAATCCTCAACCCTCTTTGTTTGTTTGTTGTAATACTTATATCCTTTAATTTGAGTAGAGTACCCAAGTAATATACCCTCATTAGCACGTGAGTCAAACTTCCCTGGATTTTTATCATTCCTTTTGATAAAGCATTTTCTCCCAAATACCTTGACATGTTTAACTGATACAGGGATTCCCTTCCACAACTCATAGGTAGTTTTATCGTTATTAGGCTTGAGTTGAGTTATTTTTGATAGGTACACTTCTCTTTGTGTTGCTTCTCCCTAGAATATGTGGGATGCATCTGCTTCATCCAACACATAACTGGCCATTTCCTGGATTGTTCTATTATTTCTATCAACTAATAAATTTTGTTGTGGAGTTCTAGCCACTGAATATTGCTTCCTAATGCCATGCTCTTCACAGACTTCTTCAAACTCTCTTGAAGTGTATTCTCCTCCTCTGCCTAATCTTAAACATTTGAACTTTAAGTATTTCTCATTTTCTACTTGAGCTTTAAATTTTTTAAAATGCTTAAATACTTCTAATTTTTCTTTTAAGAGCACGATCCATGTGGCTCTAGTAAAATCATCAATAAGCACATAAAATGTCTTTCTCCTTTTGGCTTTTTCACCATAGTTTGGCTGCAGACATATGTGTGAATTAGCTCTAGTGGTCTGGATGAAGAGAATTCTTTTGACTTGAAGTGAGTCCTAGTTTGCTTACCAAATTGACATGACTTGCAGATTGAATTATTAAGTCGTGACAGTATTGGCAAACCTCCTACAACTCTGAGATTGTTGCCTCTTATTAGACTGTCAAAATTCATATGGCCAAGTTTCTTGTGCCATAACCGAGCTTCATTCGACTTGCTCAAATAGAATCTTACTCTTGAGTCATCAAACACATATACATTATTGTGAGTTATGACTGCTTTTCCCACTAGATTTCCATTTTCTTGATCTAAGATCTCACATTCCTTGGATCGACAAGTCATATTAAAGCCATTATCACACATTTGGCTTACACTAAGAAAGTTTTGCTTGAGACCTTCCACATACAACATATTTTGAGATTTTGGCTTTTGATCTAGACTTACGATGCCTTTACCCTTAATTATTACTGGGACATTGTTGTTGAAAGTGACACTGTTCCCTTTGTCTTTTTCTTTTAGCAACATAAATTTTCTCTTATCCCTAGCCATATGATTGGAACAACCACTATTCACATACCATTTGTTCTCTTGATTATGGGCAAATAGAGCAAGTCCACATTGCATGCTATTTTTAGTTTTTCGTTTCCATATATCCTTATCATTTTGAGAAGCTAGATGTCGAATATTCTAGGGCTTATATAGGTACTCAAACCTGCTTTTGAATTCATTTTCCTTGTAACCAAAATTATTACATACAAAACACTCAAATTCACTTAATAGGGGAGATAAACCATTTCGATCTTTGAGAGAGAGTTTTGAGATCTAAAATTCTGATACTTATTATATCTAGAATTTTCATCTTTCAACTTTGATTCTTATACAATTAATAACCTTATATACAAATATGTGACAATTATAACAATAACCATAGAATAAATAAGTGTGCTTATTGTTGGAAGGTTTATGAGTTTGTGCGTGTAGGTACCTCTATTTTTTGGCTGATTGATTCATTCTCCATTGGTGTGGCTCCTTGGGGTGGATGGTGGTATTATTCCAGTGATGATATCTTCTTTGCATTACTACTCTTTTGTCTTCATTGATTCTTTCTTGAAGATTCTTTCTATAGCTCCACGGTTCCTCAAATATCGCGGACCTGATTTTTAAATTTCCCATAGAAGTGTTCTTGAGTATCCAAGACCTATTTTGTTTCCTGGATACCTTTGACCTTTTTGAATATGATCTAGATTTCTTGTGCCTTTTGCAAACTTTTCATTTAATCCTTTCTCGATCCCCATTCTCTCATGATTCGTTCTCTGGGAGATGACCTCTGCCTCAAGACTTAGATAGTTTTCTTCCCATTCATGGATCAAATCACAAATAACTTCTTACTTTCACTTAACTTCTTCTAATTTGACTTCCAAGGACATAATTTCATCTTTGCATGTATTTTTTTATTGTTTCCTTATGCACCTTGAACAACTCTTGTTTTAAATGTTTTTTCTCTTATTCTAATCTCTCACAAGTTCTCTATTTTTCTTCTAGTAGAAGGGTTAAACTATATTTGATTTTAATGTCTTCTTCAACTTTTTATTTTTGATAAGAAAAAACTCTTCATTTTATGAGTTGTACATACCTTCTTTATCACGTTGTAATTGTTCTTTTAGTTTCTTGTTCTTTTTCTTATCCTTCTTTAACTCATCAAGAGTACTGATGAGTTCCCCTTTAAGGTCCACTAATCCTTCTTCTTTTACTTCCTCTTTAGAGTCAGTGATATTTTGTTTCTTGGAGTCTGCTCCAAGTGCTATAAGTATGTACTTTTTTGAATCATCTTCTGAAGAGTTTTCACTTTCTGACTCTAGTGTTGAACTATCCTCTTTGGACTACAACCCCTTTCTCTTATATAATTTCTTCCTCTATTGTTTCTGATATTTGTTTCTAATATTCTAGTCATCTTCCTTTCTAGTCCTTTCTTTGTAAGGTGTTTTAGTGGCTAAAACTACCCTCCAAAATTCTAGTTCACATGCAAATTTCAGAGCCTACCATGGATCCTGTGATCGATCATTCCTTGGTCACTTATTGGTAAGTTGGTGATCTTGAGCCCCCTCCTTAATCTTAACAGTTGTTCACGTTCTCATCTTTATGTAGCATGTGTCATCCTTGGGCATTGGGATTACCATTTGTCAGGCAAAGGGAAGCTTGTTTTGCTTCAAGGGGAAATATTTGTGCATATGAGTTGTTCTCATTACATAGACACATTTCACATTCACTTCAGACACTCTTGTCGTGAAGGTTGTTGCATCAAGAAGAGTATGTTTAATATGTTCTAGATGGTCTATGTTGTATCACTAAGTGTTTGAGTGTGTGATGATAGTCAAGTTCTATCATTGTTCACATTAGTTTCAATGATCTCACACTTAGCCAATTTCTCAAGCAACCTAGCCTCATCCAACTTTCCGAAACTACACACTTCACTTTTGCAACCCTCAAGCTTTTTCCCTTGCCTATTGTGTTAGAGAATTATATATTACATAGCAATGGAACACATAAAATATTGCAGAAATATAAACACAAAAAATGCATAAAACAAGAGAGACAGATATATGTAATTCATTAGTCTAGGATACTTTCACTTATAGATGTATGAAAAGAATCACATGCAAAATTGCAACTTAACACATAAATTCAATGTACACTCAAGAAAAGAAGAAGAAAGCACACAAAGGCACAAAAGGAATACACCAAGGCTTGATAACGGAGTTCATCAAATTTGGACAATGTCTCCGGGCCTAGCTCAAACAATAGGGAGGCCTTTATATTAAATGGCATGTAAAGAAGAGAATTACAATCATCAAAGACATACAAGAGGCTTATACCTCAATTCTGAAAGATGGTTGTGAAATGGAGACCTCAGATGGAGGAGTGGGCAACATCAAAGCGTCCATGGCACTAAAAGGGGCTAGAAACATGTCCAAAATAGACAAAGTGCACTATCGGCCTCCTGCCAAACAAAACAACGTGCTACAAATTCCTCTCCCCATGCTTTTCCAACCATCATGCTTTTATAATGGGTCTTTCGGACAAAATCCCATTTAAATTGGGGTTGTCTTGGTTTAAAATAGAGGCAGATAGAGTAGAAGGATTGGTGGCACAACTGACCCTTAAAATGGTCTCTTTATCATTGAAGAGATAAATACAAAGAAATCTCAAAAAAACCCTAAAATCCGGCAAAATCTTCAAGCTCCGGACTTGAAAAACAATAAATCAAACCTATGTTCTTATCGAGTCCGAGCCAGAGATCGCAATCAGCATATTGGGGGTGTAATAGCCCTGTTAATCGAGGATTGTTGACCGTCAATCGTCGATCGCCAATATTGGCATCAACCGATCGCATTGGCATCCTGCTCACATATCGGCCGAGTGTCCCGATAACGATCCCGCCGATCGTTTTATCGCCAATCGCATCGCAAATCAGCCCCTGCCTGCTTCGATATCACCAATATATATATATATATATATATATATTATATATTTATATATATTATATATTATATTTATAATATTATATATATTATTTATATATATATAGAATATTATATATGACCTTCCTCGACCTCCTTTACCTCTGGTCGCCGACTGATTTAATCAGAGATCGACAATCGGGGGTTTTGTTGAACTTTTCTTAAGTCCGCCTCATGGATCCTCCGATTTGATTTTTGACTTTATCAAAAATCGCAATCGGAGGATTCATGAGGCGGACTTAAGCAAAGTGCAACAGAACCCTCATTGTCGATCTCCGATTAAAGCAAGATTGGCGACCGAGGGTAATGGGTCGGAGGAAGGTCATATATAATATAATCTTATATATTATATATATATATATATATATATATATATATATATTATATATATATATAATATTATATATATATATCTATTATATATTTAATATATATATATATATATATTTATATAAGGCTTAAACCCATTTTTAAAGGAAAAATACTTATTTTCTTAAGGAACAAAACAACCTTGTTTTTGCAATAACTTCACCATCTGGACTCAGATTGAAGTACCATTCATGTCATTGGAATCAATATGATCAGATCTACGCTCTAGTCCCGAGTCAACTTCATTTTGTTCACTTTGATTTCTAAGGCATGCAATTGTATCTAAAGATCCACCTGGATCAATCCTCCCCATTGAGGAGTTTTTAGACCACAAAAAGCTTTTCATTAGTCAATTGGCAAGTGAGGGAATTGTTCCCTCACTTGCTCTTTCTCCAGCCATCTGGCCTTGTTGGGGTGCATTCCCTTGAAACCCACTCGAAGGTATTCTACATCTCCTCACCATGAAGTCCTGGTTCTTTTGTCGAGGATGATGTCTTTGGGCAACTCATCGAGATATTCTGGTGCAAAATCATCGACTGTAGGAACTGTGCCCACCTCATCAGTGTCCATTATCAAAGGTGGTTCATACATCTTTAGGTTCTCCACATTCACTACTGAGTACATTTGCATATATACTGGCAAGTTAAGATGAAAGGCATTGTTCCCAATCTTCTCCAAAATGGTGAATGGTCCATATCAGATTGGTCGCAACTTCTTTCCTTCTCCCTTCATCCTGTTTTTTCTGATGTGGAACCACACTTTGTCGCCCACTTGGAATTGATGGTTGACTCGGTGTTTATCATGTCAAGCCTTGTAATGGGCTTGACTTTTCTCCAACTGCTCTTGCACTGCTTAGTGAATCAATTGGATTCGTTGAATGAACTGTTGAGCTTTGTCCCTATCATTACGTCCACTAGAGCCATCTACCATTCCAAAGACCATATCGAAAGGGTCCTTTGGTAGGTAACCAAAACATGTCTCCAATGGTGAATGCTACATAGATGAATGTATTGCTCGGCTATAGGAATGTTGTACATAGGGGAGATGCTCATCCCACAACTTGGGGTGTTTCCCACAATAGCCTCGTAATAATTGTACCACGGTACGGTTTACAACCTATGTCTGTCCATTAGTCTATGGGTGGAATGGCGTGCTTCTTTTCAATTTGGTGTCCATCATCCTCCACAAACTGGTCCAAAACTCTCCAAGAAAGAAAGAGTCTAGATCTGACACAATTGATGTGGGTAATCCAAAGTGGACCCAAACATGCTGACAGAAAAGAGAAGCAGTCTGCTCTACAATAATATTCTTTTTATAAGGCATAAGAATACATATGTTGCTAAAACGGTCAACGATGACATAAAAATAGTCGTGACTCTTCCTAGACAAAGGTAAACCTCCTACAAAGTCCATTGACACACTTTCCCATGGACGACTTAGAATAGGGAGTGGTGTGTAAAGCCTAAGTTTTCTATTAGAGGGCTTTGAAATAGAACACATCACATGACCCTTCACATAGCAAGTCACAATGTTTTTTATATGAGGCCAAAAACAAAATCTTTGTACATGACATAAAGTCTTTTCAACACCAAAGTGTCCAGACACAAGAGAGGTGTGGACCTCTTGAATTACATGTACTCTTTCCCCTGTGGGAATACACAATTTACCAAGGTGATACAACAATTTCCCCTGCAAGTGATAGTTGTCCACTTGTGAACCATGGGTTAGTTTTGCATAAACCTCCTTAAATTCATCACCACTAGCATATTGTTTAGCATAACTCTCAAAAGGTAATGAAGCATTATGTAGAATAACAGAAGAAGAAATAGGAGGGCGAGATAGCATATTGGCCACTTTATTGCTAGTGCCCTTCTTATACTTTATTACCAGATGAAACTGTTGAATAAAGCCCATCCACCTGAAATGACGAGATTGCTGCAACTTGGTTTGTGACTAAAGGTACTATAAGGGCTGATGATCTATATGGATGATGGTCTCCTTGCCGATCAGGTAGTGTTTCCACTTTTTCACACTTTGCACCAAGGCATAAAGCTCCTTGTGATAGGTGGGATAGTTTATCACAGCTTGAGAAAACTTCTCAGAATGGTAACAAATTGGCTTCTTTTGTTGCATCAGTATAGCTCCCATGGCATAACTGTTGGCATCGGTTTCGATCTCAAATGGCTGTAGGAAATCGGGTAAGGCTAAGACTGGCGCAGTGTTGATATTTTCCTTTAATGTTTCTAAGGACTTCTGCTGTCTTCCTCCCCATTGGAAGACCTATTTCACACTTTTCAAGGTGTGTAAAGGTGTTGCAATAACAGATAAATTTGCAATAAATCTCCTCCAATATTGGACTACACCTAGAAAGCTACAAACCTCAGTTACACTAGTAGGCTAAGGCCAATTTGCAATTGCTTCAACTTTAGAGGGATCAATCTTTAACTAACCATGACCAACAATATGACCTAGGTAACCCAAAGAGGTTTTCCTGAACTCACACTTTGAAAATTTTATAAAGATTTTTTCCTTTTTCAATACATCAAGCAGTTAATTTACATGACACACATGCTCAACCCATCTCTTACTAAATACTAGTATATCATCTAAATATACAAGAACAAAATCACAATGAAAGGTTAAAATATATCATTCATAACCCGCATAAAAGTGGCTGGAGCATTGCAAAGTCCAAATGGCATCACCATCCATTTGAATAGCCCCCACTTGGTCTTGAAGGCAATTTTCCACATGCCCTGCTCCACAATTCTGACCTAGTGATAGCCACTATAAAAATCCAACTTTGTAAAATAAACAACACTCTTTAAGTAGTCTAATAAATCATTTATGCGTGGAAGGGGATAGCGATTTTTCAGCATGATCTTGTTGACCACGCAGTAATCCATGCACATCCTCCAGGTGCCATCTTTCTTTGGCACTAAAACAATCAGCGAACCACATGGAGAGGTGCTCGGCCTGATGATGCCTTGGTCCAGCAATTCTTACACTTGTCTCTTAATTTCCTCCATCTCAATAGTTGACATCCTGTAAATGCCAATATTTGGTAGTGGGGCATCATGTTGTAGATGGATTTCATGTTGGATTTCCCTCTTCGAAGGTAATCCCTTTGATTCCTGAAACAACTCATCATAATTAGAAATCAATTCAGCTAATTGCTGTTTATGATCTTGATCACAGCCCTGGAAAGCATCAATGAATTCTGCCTCTTTTCCTGTTACAATCATAAGCATGCATCCTTTACTAGAATTCACCAGTCTTTTCATTTGTCCAATGTTTACAAGGCTGGCATTAATTTTATTTTGATGAGCCCTCACTATATATTCTACCCCATCCTTGGTGATTTGATATTTGTTCTCATGACGGAAAAAGACTATCTTTCTATCATACATGTATGGGCTCCCTAACACCATGCCACAGATATCCAATGGCATTACATCCAACTCTACTTCATCTACAAGCTTAGAAGTGATCACATATTTGACTTTACACTGCTGGGTTACATTCAATTTTTCTTTATCATGTATCCATCCCAATGGGTAAGGTTTTGAGTGTGGTTTTGTCTCTAAGCCAAGTTTCTTTACCAAGAATTTTGCAATTAAGTTTGCTTGGGACCCAGTATCAAATAGAGTTTCAACTTTGGTATGATTTACAACAACTCTGATATGAAACAATTCAATTATTTTTTGGTCATTCGAAAGGGATTCATTTAAAAAATTGGTGCTTCCATGCAATTTAGAATTAATAAGAGGTGTAAGAGTAACTTTTGTTCCTGTTGCTGTGATCAGTGCTTCATCTCCCGAATCTGATCCAAATTCTTGCTACGCTACTGCCACTGTCTTCTGCTTCTCTTTTCCTCCATACTTCTTTGGATGCTTTTTTGGGTGCTGCTTCCAATAGTGATTGTCATCGTGGCCTTCCTTCTTGTAGTGATTTCAATAAGGCTTCTCTCCTTATTTGGCTGTTGTTGTTTTCTTCTCCTTCCCTTTCCATTTCGCTTTGGATTTTCTATTGGAAGGTTTGAATGGTGGCTTTCTATACTGATCATCTCTTTCATTTTTTCCCCTGTTCTCAATATGAATTGGTTTTATGCTAGCTGAATCAATAGTGGTTCATTCAAACAACAACAATGAATGTCTAATATAACTATGTAGTGAGCCAATGTACTTAGTTACAACCTCTGATGTATCAAGTGAAATACCCAGATTCAGTGCCTACTTCCTAAATTCTTCTATAAAAATCTGAACATCCTGCCCTTTGCCTTGCCTTAAATATTTCCAATTCATCAAAGATTTTGGCTTGGATCCTAAGGGATAAAATTGTTCCTTTAACACAGAAGTGAAATCGGGCCATGAGGAAAAGAGCTTACCCACATTCTTACTACTCTGCAATTTTCTCTCCCACCAAACGAGAGCGGTGTTACTCAGCCATAGAGAGGCTAGCTGGATCTTTGCCTCGTCCTCCACGATTTGTTGAATCCTATAGTAGACCTCAATCTTCCTAATCAAATTATTAAGTTTCTCTGCGTTACTTTCACCACTAAACATAGGAAGATCAAATTTAACATCTAATTTAAGGAAGGGTTTCTTAGATGCATCCTTTGGATTTCTACAATTATGGTGGTAAGAGGAAGAAGAACCTTCACTCCCAAAAGGAGAAGGGGGTGGGGGGGTCTTCTCCACCATTCCCATGTGTTGAACCTTGTCCTTCTGGGTTTCTCTCTTCTGCTTTCTCCAGCCTTAAAACCAGGTGACTGACATTCTCTGCCATTGAGTAGAAGGTCTTTATGAAATTACACTCCTCTTCAAGATTAGTTTCATCTTCTGACATGTTTCTCCTTTGAGGTGCACGCCTTGCTTCTAGATCGAAAGGTTCTAGTTCCCCTTCGCCTCTTTGAATTATGTTTTTTGTTAGCATACAAACATGCAATTCACATCTAAAAAGCCCTGCTCTGATACCACTTGTTCCAGGATACTTTCACTTATAGATGTATGAAAAGAATCACATGCAAAATTGCAGCTTAACACAAAAATTCAATGTACACTCAAGAAAAGAAGAAGAAAGCACACAAAGGCACAAAAATAAGACACCAAGGCTTGATAATAGAGTTCATCTAATTCGGACTATGTCTCTAGGCCCAACTCAAACAATGGGGAGGCCTTTATATTAAATGGCATGAAAAGAAGAGAATTACAATCATCAACTGCATACAAGAGGCTTATACCTCCATTCTAAGAGATGGTTGTGAAATGGAGACCTCAGATGGAGGAGTGGGTAGCATCAAAGCGTCAGTGGCACTAAAAGGGGATAAAAACATCTACAACTTGTCCAAAATAGATGAAGTGCATTATCGGCCTCCTGGCAAATGAAACAGCGTGCTGCAAATTCCTCTCCCCATGATTTTCCAACCATTGTGCTTTTACAATGGGTCTTTCAGAAAAAATCCCGTTTAAATCGGGGCTGTCTTGGTTCAAAATAGAGGTAGGTGGGGTAGAAGGATTAGCGGAACAACCGACCCTTAAAATGGCCTCTTTATTGTTGAAGAGATAAATACCAAGAAATCTTGAAAAACACTAAAATCCGAAAAACATTCAAGCACCGGACTTCAAAAACCTTAAATTGGACGTATGTTATTATCGGGTCCAAGCCCTATTAATCAGGGATTTCTTACCGCCGACTGTCGATCACCGATATTGGCGTCGGCCGATCTCATCAGCATCCCACTCACATATCGGCCCAGTGTCCTGATAATGATCCTGGTGATAATTTTATCATTAATCACTCTATGTCATCGATCGCATCGCAAATCGGCCCCTGCCTACTCTGATATCGCCGATCTCTCTCTCTCTCTCTCTCTCTCTCTCTATATATATATATATATATAATATATTATATAATATATAATAATATATATTATATATATATTAATATATATATATTATATATATATCTATCTATATTATATATATAATTATATATTATATATATATATATATAGATAGATATATATTATATATATATATAATATATATATATAATATATTATTTATATCTATATTATATATTATATATATATATATATATATATATATATATATAATATATATATATATATATATAGATAGAAGATAGATAGATAATATAAATATAAGATATAGATAGATAGATAGTAGTATAGATAAATAGATAGATATATAAGACCTTCCTCTGACCTGATTGCCCTCCGGTTGCCAATCCGACTTAATCAAAGATTAGCGATTGGGGGTTTCGTTACACTTTTCCTAAGTTCACCTCCATGGATCCTCCAATTGCAATTTTTGACTTTTAAGGCTTAAACCCATTTTTAAAGGAAATATCCTCATTTTCTTAAGGAACAAAGCAGCCTTCTTTTCGCGATAACTTCACCATCTAGACTCGAATTGAAGTACTGTTCACGCCATTGGAATAGGATGATGAAATCTACACTCTAGTCCTGAGTTGACTTCATTCTGAACACTTTGATTTCTAAGCCATGCCATTGTATCTGAAGATCCACTTGGATCATTCACCCAGTTTGGGCTATGTCCACAGAGAAATAGCCAGTCCTTCTTTTTATATTATCCAGCAAACTAAAGAGATACAACTTACAGCAGATTCATTGTAATTACCTCATTGCTCTCAATATCCTCTCTCTTCTTCACTCAGAATATAGATATGCATAGACGCAATACAATTCCCTCATATATAGCGAGGGGTTGCCTTCTAGGGAAAAAAACCCTAAATTAAACATAACTTCTACTGCCAGATCTCTGCCTAAGGAATGGCCCATATTGACTATGAAATTACAACATTTTACAAGGCAATTTTACATCTATTCTTAGCTTCGGGGGCACTGCCCCCAATCCGCTTGCCAGGGGGGGCTCCCAAAGGTTGCAGCCGGCCCCCCTGGACCCCCCCTGCAGTGAATATTTTACAGGTGACATTTTCACCCCATTATGAACTGGGGTCCAATGCAGCGATACCTTTGAATATAGAAGATAATTAGGCTCCACACCCAACAATATCCCACTTGGATACTGATTATAGCAACTCCACCGCTGCTTCATTTGCTGGAAAATGACTCCACTTTGGACCTGGTTGTTTCTAATCTTCTTCATCATACTTGAAGACCAATTAAAAATGAATAAATTCTCAATTTCTCCTTGGTTACAACTTTTGTTAACATATCTGCAAGATTCTGCCTAGTGTGTATCTTTTCCAACTTTAATTGTCCATCTTCCAATGTTGACCATATGAAATGGTACTTAAGCTGTATATGTTTAGTCTTGGAATGAAATGCAGAGTTCTTCGCAAGATGTATGGCACTTTGGCTATCACTGTATAACTTTCCCAACTCCTGCTTCTTACCCAATTCATCCAGAAACCTTTGTAACCAAATCATTTCTTTAGTAGCCTCTGTAGCAGCAACATACTTTGCTTCTGTTATTGAGAGTGCAACAACACTTTGCAGTTTTGAAACCCAGCTAACAATTGCTCCACCTATAGTAAACACATACCTTGTTGTGCTTCTCCTATTATCTCTATCACCCACCATATCTTCATCAACATATCCCTGTAGAGTAATGTTTGAACCACCAAAGCATAATTCTTGATTTGTGGTACCTCTCAAATCACTGAGAATCTACTTCACTACCATCCAATGTTCTTTTCCTGGATTGTTCATGTAGCTTCTTACAACTCCCACTGCATGTGCAATATCAGGCCTTGTGCAGACCATTGCATGCATTAAGCTTCCAACTGCTGATGCATATGGAACTTTAGACATATGAGCCATTTCTTCGTGAGTGTTGGGACACTCCTCCTTACTTAATTTGAAATGTTTAGCCAAATGTATACTAATTGGTTTTTCCTTCTGCATATTAAACCTTTTCAACACCTTTTCTATGTACTCACTTTGAGACAATGTTAGTTTGCAATTCTTCATGTCTCTAGTTATTCTCATACCAAGGATTTGTTTTGCAACACCCAAATCCTTCATTACAAACGAATTTGCCAATTTTATTTTGAGCACATTTATTTCCTGCATTTTAGAAGTTGCAAAAAGCATGTCATCTACATACAATAACAATATAATATAGCTACCATCATTTTGCCTTTTGAGATAAACACAATGATCAGAGTGACATCTAGTATAACCTTGTTCAGACATAAACTTTTCAAATTTTAGATACCACTGCCTTGGAGCCTATTTTAAGCCATACAAGCTCTTCTTTAACCTGCACACTAGTTTCTCCTTCGCTTTTACCTCATATCCTTGTGGCTGCTACATATATATCTCTTCCTCCAAATCCCTATGGAGAAAGGTTGTCTTTACATCTAACTGCTCAATATGCAAATCTTCAGCTGCTACTAGACTTAAAATAGTTTTGAATGAAGTCATTTTAACAACATGAGAAAATAGCTCATCAAATTCTATACCCTTTTTCTATGCAAACCCTTTCACCACAAGCCTAACTTTATACCGTTTTCTACCTCCATCTTCTTCCTTCAACTTGTAAACCCATTTATTCTGCAATTTTGTTTTACCTATAGGCAACCTGACTAAGTCCTAATTTTGGTTATGTGCTAAGGAGTCCATCTCTTCTTTCATGGCTTGCTCCCACTTCTTCCTGGTTTCTACCTGCAATGCTTCATAACATTCTGGTTCACTAGAATCAATCAACAATACATAATATAATGAAGGAGAATATTGTTCAGTGGGTCTAAATATGCTGGTAGATCTTCTAACACCACTTTCAGGTGTTTGAGGTGCTTTTTGCTATTGTGGTTGTTGTTCTGGTTGTTGATCATTATGATTTTCATGCACCATCACTTTTCTTGTGATCTCGTCATGCACTGTGTATTCTTTGTTTTTTTTTTCCTGTTTCTTTTCCTACAGTTGATCCTTATACAAAACCTTTTCATTGAATATGAGATCTCTACTCCTAATGATTTTGTGTTTTCCATAATCATAAAAGCGATAAACAAAATCATTAAAACCATATCCAATAAAGCTACATTTTGTTTGATTTTTCCTCAAGCTTTGTTCTATTTTCTTTATTAATGTGGATAAAGGCTTCACAACCAAAAGTATTTAAAAAAGAGTAGTTTACCTTTTTACCTATCCATGCCTCCTCTGGAATACCACCACCCAAGGAACTTGAAGGCCCTCTGTTTATTAGATAAATAGCATTATCTACAACATCTACCAAAAATTGTAAAGGCAATCTTGCATGCAATCTCATGCACCTTGTACGCTTCATGATTGTCCTGTTCATCCTTTCTGACACGCCATTTTCTTGTGGTGTTCCTAGAACTATCTTCTCTCTGCAAATTCCATTCTCTGAACAATACCTATCAAACTCTTTGCTGCGATATTCACCTCCATTGTCTGATCTAAGACACTTCAACCTTTTTCCTGTCTCATTTTCAACCAAAGCTTTTCATTTCTTGAAAATATCAAATACATCAGATTTATTTCGAATACAATAAATTCAAGTTTTTCTGGTTGCATCATCAATAAAAGTAATGTAATAATGAGATCCACCAAGAGATGATACCTGAGTAGGTCCCCATACATATGTATGCACAAGCTCTAATTTTTCGATCTTCTTTTCTTTCCCAACTCTATGAAATCTGACTCTCTTCTATTTTCCATAAACACAATTCTCACAGAACTTTAAATCAACATGCTTCAAACTTGGCAATAAATTTCTTGAGTGAAGAATATGCATCCCCTTCTCACTCATGTGCCCAAGCCTATGATGCCACAATGTCGTATCTTCTCCTGTAGAGGTTAAAGCATTAACATAATTAGAAATACCATTGCATAAATACAATGTACCAACCTTTCCTCCTTTTGCTATTACCAGGGATCCTTTAGTGACCTTCTAGGTTTTATCTGTGAAAATAGTTACGCAACCTTCACCTCCAAACTACCTTGTTGAAATCAGATTTTTCTTCAGATCTAAAACATGCCTTACATCCTTCAATAGTCGTTGATTTCCATTTGTTACTTTATGAAAATTGTACCCATTCCAATGGTTTTATAGGGTTTATCATCACCCAATCGAACCTATCCAAAATCTTCTTAAAAATAATCATAAAAATGTTTCCTATCAGGTGTGGCATGGAATGAGGCCCATAAATCTACCACCCAGGCATCAATAATATTTTGTAATGAAAGAATCAAAGCATCTTGCAACACATCACATGTTACATTCGCTTCATGATTAGTTTCTTGTTGCGCGTCTCCTTCTTTTCCCTTTCAAGACTTGCAGTATTTCTTCAGGTGTACTTTCTTTCGGCATTTCCTGCACACTATCCTTGATCTAGACTTGGATCTGCCTTTTTTTGACTTACTGCAATATCTAGGGTTCTTTCCTCTTTCCATTTTTCTTCCCCTAGTCTCTGCAGTCAAAGCATTACTTGATGTCTCACCGGAGCTTTTCCGTCGCATTTCCTCACTAAGGATTGCACCGACAACATCATCAAACTTTAAAGTACTTCCAGAGATAGAGTTACTAATGGCCATAATGAAATCATTCCAACTTTCTAGAAATGAGCATAGAAATAACAAAGCCCTAACT
This sequence comes from Pinus taeda, assembly GCA_000404065.3. Classification (NCBI taxonomy): domain Eukaryota; kingdom Viridiplantae; phylum Streptophyta; class Pinopsida; order Pinales; family Pinaceae; genus Pinus; species Pinus taeda. The sequence goes on along the minus strand of APFE030900764.1, from coordinate 26,218 downwards.
TCATCATCAAAAGTTACCCCTATAGAACTTAATTGATTGGTAACTGTATTAAACTCATTTAAATGATCAACGACAGATCCACCTTCTAACATCTTCATATTAAATAAATGCTTCATAAGAAATACCTTATTTGAGGCCAAGGGTTTTTCATATAGTTTGGCCAATGTCGACATTAAACCCTCTGTTGTCATTTCCTTTGAAATATTAAAAGTTATCAACGTCGTAAGGCACAACCGTATTGTTCCAAGTGCTAATATGTTGAGAATATCCCACTTTGTGTCTGTCATACTCATCAGCTTCTTTGTCTTTCTGCTCAATGGTTGATACAAATCTCTCTGGTACAAATAATCTTCCATCTTCATCTTCCACAACTGGTAGTTTTGGCCGTTAAATTTTCTGACCCTAAACCTACCATCTTCCACCATTGCTCCCACTCGAACCAGGAACCCTTCTCTCCTGCGAGTTTATCAACCAAATAGACCTTCGGCTCTAATACCAATTGTTAGAGAATTATATACTACAGAGCAATGGAACACATAAAATATTGAAAAAATATAAACATAGATAATGCATAAAACAAGAGAGACACAGATATATGTGGTTCACGCAGTTTGGGCTACATCCATGGAGAAACAGCCAGTCCTTCTTTTCATATTATCCAGCCAACTGAAGAGATACAACCTGCAGCAGATCTGTTGTAATTCCCTCTTTACTCTCAATCTCCTCTCTCTTCTTCACTCAGAATATAGATATGCATAGACGTAATACAATTCCCTCATATATAGCGAGGGCTTGCATTCTAGGGCAAAAAACCCTAAATTAAACATAACTTCTACTGTTAGATCTCTGCCTAATGAACGGCCCAGATTGACTACGAAAATACAACATTTTACAAGGCAAATTTACATCTATTCTTAGCTTTGGGGGTGGTGCCCTCGATCCCCTTGCCAGGGGGGGCTTCCAAATGTCACAGCTGCCCCCAGGACCCCCCCTACAGTGAATATTTTATGGGCGGCATTGCCACCCCATTATGAACTGGGGTCCAATGCAGCAATACCTTTGAATACAGAAGATAATCAAACTCCACACCCAACATGTCAAAACTACACAATGCATAGAGACCCTATCCTCCCTTGGGATCCAAAACTATGTAGTGGTTTCCTCCAGTGCCCTTCCCCCAACCAAAACCCACTATCTTCAGAAATTTTGTAGTGTTTTCCTTCTGCTATCGAGTCTGTCTTGCAACCTAAAACTGCGCAGATGTGTCCTCATAGGTACCATCCCATAATAGTGTCTTGCATCTCAAAATTGTGCAACATTGTCCTAGCTGTCCAGTCTGCCTTGCATCCAAAAACTACACAGATGTGTCTTCCCACGACCTCATCCTGGTAGTAGTCACTACCCGAAGAAACTAGGCAGATGTATCTCTCAGTGACCATAAGGAAAGGTGACATGCTAGATGACTCTCAAGGAGTTGAGGAGAAATACCAAGGAACCAAGTTATGACAAGAGATTGGGACCATATTTAAACTTCATCAGATGCATAACCATTTGGAGGGTAAGTATGGTAAGTAATGTACATATTTTTGAAGTACATATATTAGTCTAGATTGAAGTACTATTGATCAACTTCATATCATTTTGTTTTCAACAACATGCATGTTTGCAAGCACTAAAAGTCATTTCATATGTCTCCTTTACATGTCTTGCTCCCTTTCACTTGTTTGACAAGTGGTCATCCTTTGACAAGTTGATTGTTTTGTCATGCTTGCGATATGGTTCTAGTGATTTTGAAGGTTAGTCTTTGTGTGCATGAGTTGTCTTCACTCTTTGAACATCGATCATACTCACACACAAAGTTGTAATCAAGTGTCATCATAGTTGTCTGAAGGTCTATCTCAAGTGTCACACTTGTCACTCTTAGCTTGAAGGTAGTCTCACTGAGCACATGTTTTGTCTTTTTGGTATGTGTTGTCTCGTCAGAAAACATGTTAAGTATATGATCACAATGTCAATCGGAAAAAACTCACTTGCTTTTGACACTTAGCCATTTTCTTGAAAATATGCTCGACCGGAAAACCTCCTTTAGTCAAACATTGACAAAGCTTCATTGCATAGTATCAGCCCTCAGTGACCTTGCTCTACTGCCAAGAGCTGCATAGTGCTTGAGGTTGTCCTCAGGGGTAGCTGCACTGTGCAATCCTGGAAAAGAGTAGGTTGTCTATCTCCCAGAACTAAGCATAAGTTGCCTCCAAGCCTGATCCAAACTGTGCTTCTCGTAAGATCAGTTATTAAGCCTCCCTCTAGACTTCTGGAAACATGCACTGCACTAAGACCCGAGGCTGCACTACTCTCCAAAAATGTGTAGACATGCCCAGATGATTCCTCTGCTAACTTTCTCTGCACTGTCTCTGGAAATTGTGTAGTATTGTTCGACGGGTCCTCTGCTGGCTTGCTCTGCACTGCCTCAAGAAAGTGTGCCTAATTCCTAGTTTGTCTCCCTGTTGCTTGTCTTGTCTTCCTCTTGAAAAATACGTAGCATTTCCCCTACACTCTGCCTTGTCTTCCTCCCAAGAAATGTGCAGAACTGACCAATAGTCCCTCTGCAAGCATGTTCTATCTTCCCTTAAGAAATTGCATAGAAATGCCCAGTAGCCTTGCTCTGTCTTCCCCCTAGAAACTGTGCAGAACTATCCAGTAGTCCCTATGTAGCCCCACTCTATCCTCCATATGGAAACTATGCAGAAGTTGTCCCTTTCAAGGTCTGATGTTGTAGTCTATACTGGTGATTGTCACTACTTGATTCTGCCTCCCAGTGATCATTGCATAGTTTTTCCAACAGTGCAGACCAAGTGCTAGAATCCATCATCTTGCCATGGGTTGTGCTCTGTGTCAGTGTCTTGTCTTCCCTCTTGGTCACCTGGACCCGAACACAGAAAAAAATGTATCATGCTAGACTAAGATATTTTTAAATTTGATGTTGTCTTGTCATGAGTGAATTTCAAGAATAGGTACATCGATGGAACATGGTGCGACAATGAATGAGGTGAAAAAAGAGCACATGCTAGAAGACTTGCTCCAGCTAGAAGGATGTACAAAGCACATCGAGCATCAAGTGAAAAGATTACATGCATGGAACCATCTTACAAAGGCCAAGACCATTGGAGACCCTGCAACACCAAGATCTGCAGACGTGATGACAAAGCACATCAGGGAACACATCTATTACTCAGCAATCAGCAGCGTGACATGGATACCACAGTTAGTGAGTACATTCTAGCAGTGTCATGTCGAGTTGTGTCATGAGTTGTCTTGGCCACATCACTACTATGGGCCATACTTTTTATAATCAAATATGATGTAAAATGAAATTCCAAATGTCATTAGTGGAATAAAAACAATCATATGTAATGTGAAGAGTTATATGCAATGAAGTTGAAGAGTCATGAGGGTAGTCCAAGAGTCACAAAGGGGAATGTCAAGGGTCATCCCACCCTTTGTTATAAACAAAACCTCATAACTCATAAAACAGGCTTTTAGGAACCAAGCTTTTGCTAGGAATTTCTTAGAGAAGGATTGGAGAGTATTGTGATTAGCCTTGGCTTCTCCATTGTGCAGAACGAATACATCTCTTTGGAGGAGAAAGCGGTGTTGACTATAATGTTCCACTACTGAGGCTATTGGCTATCATGGTTGTATGTATGGATAGAGCTTTCACCTCATATAATATAACAGAGCCAACATGTTTTCATGTATATGTTGTTATTGTAGTTGGACTATTCTGGTTTCTTTAGCAATGTACGATATTTAACTTACGCATTCATGTATGAACTACTTTGTATATGATTGTATGAATCTTGTTGGAATCGTGTTGTTGGTTTAACCCGTCACCCTAGATTGTGGACTATTCTACTTCCAGCCTGTGATGTCATTCCACCCGTGTGTTCCTTTCAGGCTGCGTACTATTACAAGATTCTAAGGGACACACTTCCTTTTCCCCTTCATGTGTTATAACCTCCCCATGCATCCCTCTTGACTCACCAAAAGGTCACACACTTTCTTCTATCCAATATATATTGCTTACCTCTACACGCTACTGCAGTCAAGGCACTATTGTACTACCCACTGCTAGGACTCCTACTGCGAATGGTTTGAGGTCTAGTTGGGACTTCTTACAATGGAGATCCCCTGACATGTTGATGGGTCCAACACCATCAACATTAGGGAACTTGGAAGATAAATGTCTAACTCTTCCATATTCAAATCATTTAAAGGGAAACTTCCCTTTATATTTTCCTAAGCCATGCTTTCGTTTCCTGGGAAATTGAGCCAATTCCTGATCATATTCACAGTTGGAGTAGTCTTGATTATCTTGGTGCTCCTTGGACTTCTTGGACACTTTTAACATTGCCTCCTTAGGTTTAGACTTCTCTCTTCCTACTCTCATCTCATAGGCTGTGAGAGTACCAAGAAACTAGTTCATCTTGGGATCCTTTAAATTAGCCATTTCTTCAATATCAAAGGCTTTGGCATTAAATCTCATGAGTGGGTATCTTAAGACTTTTTGAACAATCATATCTTCCTTGACTTCTTCACCATGTCTTCTAATCATATTCGTTACTTCATCAAATTTGAGGAGTTATTTTGTTGTGCTTTCTTCTTCACTCGATTTTTAAACTTTCAAACCTCATTCTGAAATTTTGAAGTTTGGTCTGCTTGACTTTGTTATCTCCTTCACCCACACTTCCTTGGCAGACTTACAGTGCATAACCTTTATGAGTTCAAATTGAATAAGGCCAAAGATAATGGTATTCTTGGCTTTAGAATTATTTCCATATTTTTTACCATCTGCATCAGCGGGAGGGACATCAAGGACATCATAATCTACTAGTACAAAGATCCAAACATCTACTCCTACGGACATAAGATAGGCTTCCATCCTAAGTTTCCAAAAGGCATATTTTGTCCCATCAAAGACTGGTATCTTGCTTGAGTAAGCATCTTGACTCTCTTTTTTGACATAATTCCTTATGGAGCTACCCTCTAGTGGTTAGATTGTTCCTAAAGGAACTTGGCTCTGATACCAATTGTTGGAATAAGAAATTACTGGGGGGAGGGTGGGTGAATCAGTAATAGTGAGGTTCTTAAAACTTTTTATGAATATGTCTTTAGTTATTTCCTATTTTTTCTATTAATTATGAGATCATTCATATATAATACAAATGATCAACAATATGAGACATTCATATATACATAAAATCCATCACATGAGCAGCATACACATATTGACACCGGTATTTTCACATGGAAACCCAAAAGGAAAAAACCACTAATCTATTTTTTGTTATGATGTAGATTAAGGACCTACTTAATTACATTTGTTTATTTGTGATCACCCACTAACATGAGGCACTGAGTCCCATAGGATAGAAAGTACCCACTTTCCAAGAGGCACCAGTGTCTTATGAATGCAAGCCACCAACTACTCTAGCCATTGTTCTACCTTTCATACAATTTTCAAAATGAAAACAGAGACACATACAAATACAGAAAAATACCAATATGTTTCACTGCATAAACACACTTCCACACTTAATCTTCTACTATTCCACACACTCTCTCAGCCTCACATATCAACACTCTATCCTCTACACTTTGCCTTCTATTCCATAGGCTCTCTGCAACGCCCTGCTCTAGTTCAATACTTTGGTTAGTTTCTCTGCTCTTACACACTCTACTTACACTCTTCATCTCTTCAACAATACTACACTCTACACAATGCTTCCTCTGCTTCCTATTTCCACATTGTCTGACTGTATGTCTGTATGGTGCCTCCTACTATTGTTGCGTCTGATGTTGAAATTTTTCCACTACATTAAATAAGAGAATGGGCTCCTAGGCATTTCACCATCACTTTATGTGGTTATCCATGCTAAGAATTTAATCTCAACCCACTTGCACACTCCAAAGATACTCCCCATGCTCATTCATGACTTGAAAAAGCTTGAATGTAATTTAGAATGACTTCTATTTTCCTCATTTAAGTCTATAAGGCGTGCATGAGAGATCATAGATGAATTTATTCCAACATCGGAACAAGACCAACAATTTTTCTCTATGAATCATTGTCATCGTTGCCTTGACCTAATAATATTTATAGATGACATTAAATCCATTAACCAACTTCTCTGGATTGCATTTACTCTTTGGCTATCGACCTGTTCATCCTTTCACACTCTATATAGGTTTATCAGAGCCATAACTCACCATAACTTATATTCAAAGAATGTTACCAAAACGCACAATGCTGATGCATTTAACCCATTGGCGCTTAGACCTTATCACTTGTTATTTCATCATGGAACTGGGAGTTGTGACTGGAGGCTTCTCATACCACTCTAGTATTATATTAGATCCCCTACATATCATAATTTTTATTGAACAAACCTTACAAAATTGCAAAGTCTCGATTTCTTTTAGCTCCCTCTGCTTAGCCCTTTACTCTTTTTCCTCCATTAGACTAGGCGCTATGACCAAAGAATTATATTTTAGATGCTAAGGCCTTCAGATGCTTTTGGGGGCCTATACCCCTTTGTATTTTCTCTCCCAGCCTTAGTTCTTTTAGGTTTCTTTGACCAAGCACCAATCACGTTGGAGCTGCTGCATATCGGAGCTTTCTCATAATTCAATTAGGGGGGGTCCCCGAAAATACAACCTATGAAATACTCTCCACGTCACATCACATAGAACTTAGGTACTTAGGCCTTCTTTGCACCCTCAGTCCTTTGGATCTCCCATGACCATGTTTCAGTGCACATCAGAGCCCCTTTATTGGACCAAAACTTTTATTTAAGGTAATTAGTGAGTTATGAAAACTCCAACTTCTGATATGTTGACCTCTGAGATGATGTCATGTTGTTTTCATCACTCCATGTGGTGCCTCCTTAGTGGTGACATGAGTCACTAGAATTTTCCACATTAGGCCACCAAAAATTTAAAATATGATTGCCATGTGTCCACCACACAGTTAGATCATTTTGACATCATCTGCCTTATCATCTCCTGAGGGGCCAATCAACTGCTACCATGTGTCTATTAGAGGAGAGAGAAAGGGTCTTCTTGGTCCTTGGTTTTTCACTGAATTCTTGTGTAGTTCCTCTCCTTCACAAACCTCGGTGCATCAAGGGAAATTAAATGTATAAATACATATGAGGTTCTGAGGTTCTGATGGTCCTATGCTCTGAAGTCTCAATGCGTTGCCATGTTTCATGTCTTGTTGTGGTTCTGGCCTGCTTCCAATATGACCCTCCTTTTGAGGTATCGGGCCTTCATGCCATTTTGGGTCCCTTTTAAATATATCGCTGAGGTCCCAAGCCTCCAACATCAGATATTCATCCCTTTCAATCTACTGACCTCCGAAATTTCGAGTCCCAATATTTCGGTTGCCTCCAATATTTTGATCTGCTTAGGACTTCAAGACTATGACTTTGACAGTCCATAACTTTTGATCTAGGATGCCATTTTCTAACTTCCACATACTATTGGAAAGCTCTTTCATATCAATTTCCAATGGATGAGGTCCAATGTAAGCTTGATCCCATATGCTACCTGAAAAATGGCTACAAACTCTCTACCTCAAAGCTAGCCTGGTTGAAATCAATTCCAACATACCAAGTTCCGCAAGCCATCCAGAAAATGACAGTTGTGCAACAAAATTTGTGATAGAATATGGAAGAAATTTTTGTCTCGATAGTTTGACCCTGACGATTTTTAAATAAGGCTCATGTAGAAATGGCCAAGGAAATAGGAGCAAGGATTAAAAACTCTCCAGGACTCAGTGTTGCGTGAAGGTATTATGATCTAGGGCAAATTTTTTTTTATTCATGTGGTTAAGCCCCTTGAGGCTTAGAACAAGGGGCCCAATAGGTAGTGTTATGACAAGGTTTTCTGACCAAGGGCTAAACTATTCCATAGTCATGATTTACATGCTTTGAGATTTAATAAAAGCCTTCTAGATTAAAAAAGTGCATATGGGTGTAAGTTTAATTGGCATGGACGTGTTAGAAGCCTTGGCCCTTTTTTTTCATATTTAGTGTTTTGGCACTGAACTGATAGTGCACTAAAACTTATATAAAGTGGCATGGACAATTCAAAAGCTATTTGGCATCATGGAGAGATTTAGTAGCATATTTGGCAGTTTGACCAAATCTAGCAGTTCACCAAAATTAGAATTGCAGATAAAATCCCTACTAAATCCTGTAAAAATTTCAGTTGAAATTGTCAGTTTAACTCAGGTTTTCATATCAGGATAACAAGGCAGATATTAAAGATAATTAATTCACCTCAAGAGGACTCAACATAAGTATAAAAATAAGAAGAAAATATCAAATCCTATGTTAAGTGCAATAAAAGAGTGGAACTTAACTAAAGTTATAAATCCAAAAATATCAACTCAGAATTCTTTATAAGCAGGATTAAACAACTGAGTTGTTTTTATTAGTAAATTGATTAGAGATTATTGAAGGTGATTTTATGGTGATTGGGCATGTGATTGACAGATTTATTTGTTTTATGAAGAAGGGTGGCCTTCATGATTTGAGTTTGAAAATGTGATAAAATATGAATCAAGGAGGTCGATGACATGGAAACTTTCAAATTAGGGGTAGAAACTGCTTTCGGTGGTAGTTGATAGACTCAGGGTTTGGAGATCCTTTTAGTAGCAGCTAATAAATCTCCTTTCAGTGGTAGTTGATAACTAGGGGTAGTAGCTCCTTTTAGTGGTAACTAATAAATAAGGTAGTGGTAGCTTCCTTCTGGTGGATTCCAAAGAACATTATAAAATCAAGTTGAAGCTTTCCCTTGTAAAAGAAATTGGAGAAAATATTGAAGTCTTTATGTGTTACATATATGATTCTTGTGGTAATTCTTACTTGAATTTTTGTTGAAGAATTTTTTGGTGTTTATGTATCGTTAACTTGTGAAAGAAAGTTTTTAAAATTATCAAAATATTGATTCACCACAACCAACCCCCCCCCCCCATCATCATTGTCCTAGTTTCTAACAATTAGTATCAAAGTGAGGTTACTTCAGGATCTATTTAATAGCTAGAAGAAATATCATAGACTATGACAAACCAGGAAGGAGGATTCACCAAAAGGGCATCTATGTTCAATGGAACAAATATGTTTTTTGGAAATGATGAAAACCTATATTTAATCTCTTGGTGTTGTTTTATGGGACACATTGGAAGAATAATATCAAAAGCCTACAATCATGATTACTAGTGATAATAAGATTGAATTTACATACAATGGAAAAGTTATGAATGCTCTACTCATTGGCATACCTGAATCAAAACTAGTTAAGGTCATGGATTGCACTATTACAAAAGAAATGTGGTATAACATGAGAAACCTCTATGAAGGAGATAACAAGGTAAATTTCATTGGTGATGATTGGCATTGATGTCAACCTGGTAGTATGTGATTGTGCATTCACATGGTTGATTAGTACAGGCACTGGGTTTATGCTAGTGAGATGGTACTTGACTTCTGCATTGGTTGCAGATGTTATTGCAAGTTGTTGTCTGGTGTGTGGATGCCTTGGTACAATGTGGAGCTGGTATACCTAGTTGACATTGGAGACTATCAAGCCATGTTCATGGTACTAGGTGTGTGTATGGATGGTTCTTGGCTAGTATGGTCAATTGCATGGTCTTGCAGGGTCTATCATTGATGGTTGCAGATGTTGGAGTAGTTGTGGTGAATTTTGATGGCTTGAGTGTTGGAGCAGTTGATGGATGGAATTCAAGTCAACCTAGTTTGACTTGTGATGATGATGGAGATGTGGATTTTTAGACTGTTTAAAAGGCTACAATGGATTCCTAATGATTTACTGATGATGATCAACTAGTGGAGAAAGTTTGCGCAAAATCTGAGAAACGGAAAAGTTTTTTTAGTGATACTCTGCCACAGTCACTTACATGATAGTGTTATGGGAGAAACTGAAATCTCTGGTCATTGGAAGGAAGGTCTATGAGATTGAATGAGGAGTTCTAGTTGCATGGAGACTGTGTTGTGGGTGGGACCTATTATAACCAAAATAGGACCCTGATAGGCTACTGATTAGACTACCTTAGTGTAACTATTTCAAACCAATCTTTTGGTTGAGGCTTAGCCTCAAAGGGCTCTCTCAAGGGTTAATGATATAAGTTATAAATAGATGGCTAACTCTATGGTTTGTGGTTTTGTATGTTTATAGGTTGAAAGATGGAGACTTTCTACCATTAGGCTATGGAGTCACTGACAGAGATAAAGATAACAAATAGCTCTTCTTATAAAACTGAGGCTTGTATATACTTCAATGAAAGAGTAACACATTCAGGAAAGTCTCAATAACTTGAAGTTCATAGGATTCAAAGCATGTGGACATGAATTCTGAGTAATGATAAATCAAGGTATTCAAAAGGAAAGCATTTAGAGTGATACATCAGAGTTTAATACTTAAAGGAAGTCAAATCATGAGTAACCATGAATTCTAAGTAATAAGTATTAAAACATTGAAGAAAAACATCCAAAGAGAGGACCCAAGAACTCAATTCACCATAGTTTAACACTTAAAGGAAGTCAGAGCATGTTCCTCCATGAATTTTGAGTAATAAGCATAAAGACTATGGAAGTAAAACATATCAAAGATAAAAGATAAATCTCACTGAAGTACACTAAGAATCTCATATTCAAAAAAGCCAAACTGCTTCTGTATATATCAGCCCCTGCACAACATTTACAAAAGTAGTCCTTTCCTATAACATTTTCCAACCATTGGTGCATTACACCTCTTTCTCTTTATAGAGTTCATTACAATCTTGGATTCCTTCCTCCAACATGAGGAGAATTCGAATTTGCTTGATTTGACACCTACTCATACCTAAAATAGACTATTAAATACAAGTGACAGCTAACTGTCTGTCTTAGAGTCCTAATACAATTAGGGGTACAACTCCTTATTATGATTGAAACAACCTTATCTACGAATTAAACATTCTCTTTGACACCTATAAATCCATGAATTCGAATTTGATGATGTCCATAACCCTCTTGCTGGCCTTCAATAGCTTCTCCTTTATTTGTCCTCAAAACTAGGAAAATGTTCCCTACAATTATGACTTTAAAGAAAGCCTTGTATCTCCCAACTAGTGACACTTATAAAAAAAGTGAGATAGGTTATTGTAGCCGGATAGTTTATGAAGAGAAACCTCCTTCTTAATTCCAAAAAACTTTTGCATTTGCCCAAAAACAGAAAACAAAGTTCCTCTCAGCAATTTCATAGCGCAAGTTAAACCATCAATTTCTCCAACCTCATATTGAATTTGAAGAAACTAAAAGAGGTTCTATATTACAATATGTTAGGAACAAAAACTTCTTCCACTTTTCAAAAATAAGTTTTCAGTCACTCAGCAATCCCCTTGGAAGTTGACTGCTGAAAACAAGGAGACAGAGTTCCTCCTTTTTAGGGTTTCATCCTTATGCTTGTCTCCAAATCCTTTTGCTGACCAAACTAGCCCCTTTAATCATATAACACATGTTGAATTAGTCATAGAACCCTGCTCTTACACTTGTGCCAAAAAAAACTTTGGAAAGTTTTCCTTGTCTCTAGTCATGGTCTTATAATAAGTTTTGAGTCATCTCATGCTTAAAGGGATAAGTAACAGGATTAGAGTCTCAATGTTCCAGGCAACTTCATCCAAAAATTTCATTTTATCTTCTGTCTTGCAATCAAATGATTTTAGATAATAAAACAAGGACAAAGAAAAATTTTCATCTATTTCTTCATTAATATGATCATCATTCCATTGTTTGAAACCTTCAATTAAAGGAGAGTTTGCCACCAACTCTATTTTGTCTATCCATTCCTCCAAAAACATAAGCGAAAAGTTTGCAAATGAATTAATAGGTTTGGAAGGAAAGCTTTCAATCCTTTGTTTACATTTCCTTTGAAATGAATCATAGAACAACATAATGCAAACATCCTCATGTTTGACTCTAAGAAGCTTAGTAAAATCACATAAATATGATATATGCTTCAAAGTTAAACTCAAATTTCCTCTGTTGAATTTTGGACCATTCCTTAAAAAATATGTATCCTTGGGAAAATGATTTGTTAAACCATGAATTTCTAAAAACTTTATACATGCATACCTTGAAACAAGAATGGTAGCATCTGAGTTCTTCATAAATTCAGTAGAATCGCCATAAATCTATGAAACTTGAATTCTTCAACAATGGAGTTTCCAAGGTAGTTTTTCAGCCTCAAAAAGATTGTTGAGCTCCTGTTACCTTCAGAAGTTCAGCTTCTTGATTTCGCGAATGTGTAATCCTCAGACTCCCAATAGATGCACCAAAATAGGACCTTGATAGGCTACTAATTAGACTACCTTAGTGTAACTATTTCAAACCAATCTTTTAGCTGAGGCTTAGCCTCCTCAACTTGAGAGGGCTATCTCAAGGGTTAATGATAAAAGTTATAGATAGATGGCTAACTCTGTGGTTTGTGGTTTTGTATGTTTATAGGTTGAGAGATGGAGACTTTCTACCATTGGGCTATGGAGTCAGTGACAGAGATAAAGATAACAGATAACTCTTCTTATAAAACTGAGGCTTGTATATAATTCAATGAAAGAGTAACACATTCAAGAAAGTCTCTATAACTTGAATTTCATAGGAGTCAGAGCATGTGGGCATGAATTCTGAGTAATAAGTATTAAAACATTGAAGAAAAACATCCAAAGATAGGACCCAAGAACTCAATTCACCATAGTTTAACACTTAAAGGAAGTTAGAGCATGTTCCTCCATGAACTCTGAGTAATAAGCATAAATACTATGGAACTAAAGCATATCAAAGATAAATGATAAAGCTCACTGAAGTACATTAAGAATCTCAGATTCAGAAAAGCCAAACTGCTTGTGTATATATCAGTCCCTGAACAACATTTACAAAAGTAATATTTTCCTATAACATTTTCCAACCCTTGGTGCATTACACCTCTTGCTCTTTATAAATTTCATTACAATCTTGGATTCCTTCCTCCAACATGATAAGAATTCGAATTTGCTTGACTTGACACCTACTCATACCTAAAATAGACTATTAAATACAAGTGACAGCTAATTGATTGTCTTAGAGTCCTAATACAATTAGGAGTACAAATCCTTATTATGATTGAAACAAATTTATCTAGGAATTAAAAATTCTCTTTGACACCTATAACTCCATCAATTCAAATTTGATGATGTCCATAACCCTCTTGTTGGCCTTCAATAACTTCTCCTTTATCTGTCCTGAAAACTAGGAAAATGTTCCTACAATTATGACTTTAAAGAAAGACTCGTGTCGCCCAACTGGTGACACTTATAAAAAAAGTGAGATAGGTTATTGTAGCGGGATAATTTATGAAGAGAAACCTCCTTTAAAATTCCAAAAAACGTTTGCATGTGGACAGAAATAGATCTTTAAAAAGACTGCTAAAACAGAAAATAGAGTTCCTCTCAGCAGTTTCATAGCACAAGTTAAACCATCAATTTCTCCAATCTCATACTAGGTTTGAAGAAACTGAAAGAGGGTTTTGTATCAAAATATGTTAGGAATAAAAACCTCTTCCACTTTTCAGAAATAATTTTTCAATCACTCAGGAATCCCCTTGGAAGTTGGCTACTAAAAACAAGGAGACAAAGTTCCTCCTTTGTAGGGTTTCATCCTCATGCTTGTCTTCAAATCCTTTTGCTGACCAAACTAGCCCCTTTAATCGTATAACACATGTTGAATTAGTCATAGAAAACTACTCTTACACTTGTGCCAAAACTAAACTCCTTGAGGTTGCCTGAAGAAAGTCAAACTAGATGTGCTATGAAATAACTGTTATTTTTGTAGCACAAGGCTTCGTTCTTGCATATATCCTTCATTTCTTGAGTTTTTCTTTACTTAGGCTTTAAACCTCTTCAAATGATATCCTTACATTTCTACAGCAACATCATTATGTTATGAAACCAACTCATAAAAAGAAAGAAAAGATAGTTGAATGCCTTAGAATTTAGCCTCTTTGAGGGGGCAACCTCCTTTACATTACACAAATG
>APFE030900764.1:0-11076 GCA_000404065.3 Pinus taeda | reverse complement strand
ATTTCTTCTTTCTTTGGGGTTGGTTCTTGGTGTATATACTCTTCTTTTGATGTTTCTTGATCCTTTTCTTCCTCCTCTTCATAATCTATGTAAAACAATTTCTTCCCAGCACACTTATGACCTTTAGTGCATTTGATATCACAATTGTAACAGAGCCCTTTTTCTCTTTTCTCTTCCAATTGTTGTGGTGTAACCCTTGTAGGTTGTGGAAGGCTAGGAGAAACAACATTTCCATTATTATAGTTGTGAGGTGTAGATTTCCTTGTTGCCACAATTTTATTTTCCACTATGTAACAAAGCTCTTTTACTCTTTCCAATTTTTGTGGTGTTGCTCTAAAGAAGGTGCTTCTCCTTGTATCTTCATAATGTGCTATCATTTCCTCCGTGAAAATTGACCACATAACAAGTTGTTTACGAGAAAAAAGCCTTTATACCATAAAAATTGATCCGGTTCTAAATATGAAGATGCAATACATACCTTTTGTAATAGTGGTACACCATGTAGATCAAAATATTGCTCCATCTGAAGTATGCAATTGAGCAGATCCTTGCCATCAAACTTCCTCATATTGCATTTTCTTGATTTTAGGAGCTTGATATTGAAACAACAGTAACTTTGTAATTTCATATCTTCTAGTTCTAAAATCGCGATCTATAGTAGCCCTTTGTGTCCTCTTTCCAATGCCACCAATCTGATCCAAATTGGATTCTCCAAGGAAGAGTTATGCCAAATCTCCCACAGTGACCAGATTGTAGACCTTTTTAGAAGAGTGAACTTTTATGAGGTTCCACGTGTCACTGTTTTGATCTTTGGGTCTAACAAATATATACAGGAAACTACAATCCATCCTATTTCTGTAACTTCTTATGAAATTTCAATCTTATGCTCAGAGAGAAAGTTATGACAATTTTCCCCAGGTCACCTGTTTGGAATGTAATTCGGGGGTCTACAAAAACGCTAACTTCCTCATACTATATCTCCGAAAATATAGCGAGACAGGATCTGACATTTGGAGACAAGGTTCAGCTTGATTTCGTCTCAAATGGGTTTTTCTCTTATCTTCTGAAACTTTGCAAAAAATGAGTTATAGGGAAAATTCCACGATGACCTATTTGGAGCAGCGAAACCCTAGAATCCAAAGCTCTGATACCAAATGTTATGAAACCAGCTCACAAAAAGAAAGAAATGTTAGTTGAACGCCTTAGAATTCAGCCTCTTCAAGGGGAAACCTCCTTTACATTATACAAATGAACAATTCTTGGATGATACAAATGACAAGATCTCCTTTCTATATATACGAGTCTAAGGATTCATAATATAATCAGAGCCGACATAACAATAATAATGTAAGGACACAATAATAACAATAATGGGCTTCTATGGGGCACAATAGTAAGAATATAGGGACTACATGGGTAAAAAAAAATATTAGGGGGGTTGTACTAATAACAATAAGGGGTTACACTAGTAGTATAGGGGCCTAACACCTTCTCCATAAATAGCCCCTTCATTCCTTTGAAGATTAACCAAAAGAACAAAACTGCACCTACAATAGTTTCGTAGCACACTACGAAACTACTGTGCATGTTGAGTCATCAACTTATCCCAGATCATAATTAATTTGAAGAAACTGAAAGAGGTTTTTGTAGATAGGTATGTTAGGAAGAAAAACCTCTTTCAGTTTTCCAAAATATGCTTCTAGTTTCTCAAGAGACCCCTTGGAAGTTGACTACTCAAAACAATTTTTCTACCAAAAAAGGTTGCTTCAGTGATTTTGTAGCGCAAATTTAAAAATTTCTTCAAAATTACTTGAGATATGACTTCTAAACACAAGGTGAGACTTCTGAAGTTTTCAAACTTTGTTTGGAAATGAAATATGACCTTAAATACTTCTAACCCTATGACCTAACCCTTCAAGCATGAAATGACCTAGAGACCCTTTAACACCATGACTAGAAGAAGGATTTGGAAATGAGAATGACACTATTGACAATATAATCCTATTACCTATCCCTTTAAGCATGTGATGACTCAAAACTTATTATAATACCATGACTAGAGACAAGGCAAACTTTCCAAAGTTTTTTTTTTTTCTTTTTAATTTAGGGTGATAACAGGATTGAGGATTTTCACTAAAATGCCTCCACATTCCTCGCGCTCATTAGGTGTTTATTTGTTCTTCTGGATTATCTTGTTTGAGACTCATCATGTAAAGGTTGAAAAAGGTTATTGTGCTTCTAGAAGATGGTTAAAAGAGAATATTCATTATTAAATGAATTTAGTGGCTTGATTAAGTTAAGAAGTAATGAACCAAACAACTTCCATCATATGAACAAAGAATAACTATAGAATTGGAATTAACTATTTTAATAATTACAGAAGATTACAAATGGATGGAGATAAGGAGTTTATTTGGTTGGTTCAACTGAGAATAAAGTGTGATGGTTGTACGAGCTTGGAGACTTTCAGTAAGAGAAGAGTTTTGTGGTGTGTGTGAAATGTGCAGGGTTTTATGCAAAATATCTTCAAAAAATCACAGTGGTAGAACATGGAAACAAAACTTTGATTCATCCAAGGTTATATGCATAGTATGGTAAAGGAGTAAGAAGGATTGTAGATCATTTCATTCATACTTTCTTATCATGTTTTCAGTAGATTATCTTTTATGTATGTTGCATATATTTTTGATTGGATTGTTACAGTGATTGAGTGAGTTGTGCAGATTAGATTTCAGTGGGTTTTCTATATTGTTTTGAGCCTGTATTGTTAGAGGTTGTTGTGTTTTTCTAGTTGAGCGATTCAGATTGACTCCAATCTGATATATTGTGAAACACGGGTCATATGGAAGAGTAGAGTGGGTGTTCCACCAAAATTAGCACACAAAAAAAAATTATCATAATTCCAATGGGTGTTGGGCAAGGCTTGTTGATCAAATGGGTGTTTGTAGAGTCATAGATGATGATTAAAGTTTTTTCTGATAGTAGCCATTTATATATATTCTATGTACTTGAATTTCTTGATGATTAATATAATTATTTGAGTAGCGCAACAACAAAAAGGGTGGTTTTTGACTCGAATGGGGGTTTTCCACCAGAAAAATGATGTGTCTTCTTGTTCATGATTCTTTGATTATCTCTTATGATTCTCATGTGTTTTGATATATGAATTATTCTAATAATGGGTTAGTGAAGATTGTGTTGTAGCAATTGAAAATGATTTTAAAAGTAAATATACATTGTCACTAGTGATTCACCCCCCTTAGTAGTGAATACATTCCAACAAATACTTTCTTAGAGTTGTTGAAGTTGTGAATACAATAAGATCTCTTGATCAAGATCTAAAAGAGCTAGTAGTAGTTAAAAAGGTAACGATATCCCTCTCTAAGAGATTTAACCTTAATGTTTCAGCCACTGAGAATATGACAGACCTCAAGTCTCTCACATTAGATCAACTTCTTGTCACTCTTACTACATATGAGATGAGGGTTTCTAATGGAAAGTATACAACTAAGGAGTTATCCTTCAAAGCATATAAGAAGCCCAAGGAAGAACATAATGACTCTTGTTGCGAATCCGATAAAGAGGAAACTATGTTTCTGAGAAAACTCAAGAAAGGCTTGTGAAAGTACAAAGGTAAGAAACCTTTTAAGTGCTTTAATTGTGGTAAAGTAGGTCACTATGATTCTAAATGTCCAGAAAAGAAGAATAATGAATATGAACCTAAGAGTGAAATTTAGGAAAATGTAAAAGGACAAAATAAGTCTAAGAAAATAAGCTTCTACACTCAAGAATCTAGTTCCTCTGAAAGTGAATAAAACTAATCTTCATATGAGGATAAACCCTATGAAAGCTCAAAAGAAGTTATGCTCATGAATATAGAAAATATGGAAGTATAAGCTATTGAATCTGATGGAGAAGAGGTTGAAGTTGACTTAGAAGGAGAACTGATCAATGCTCTTGAGGAAATTCAAAGGATAAGAAAGAAAAATAAAGCATAAAAATAATTGTTGACCAAAGACAAATTTGGAGCTATTGAACCTCTACTCTTGCAAATTGAAGAATGTAAGAACATCCAAGAAATTCTAAATTAGAAGCTCAATGAGAAAAATCAAGCATGTGGAAGGTTTGAAGGAGAAATTGTTTATGAGGAAAAAACTTGAAAAGGAAAAAACCCAACTGAAATTTAATGAAAAATTTGGAAAAGGGACTAAAAGTTTAAAAGAACTTCTTGAAGCGTAAAGAGTCTAATGACAGAATAGGTCCTAGATTTGAGGTTGAGTAAATATCAACAATTGATATGAAAGGTAGAAGGATCAATTTGAATTCGACCAAGGATGAAGTTGTGAACAAAGAAACCAATGCGGGAAAATCTTAGGAAAATAAACCATTACAAGATCAAAGGATCTATTTGAATTCAACCTAGAAAAGTGCAAACAATGTGGATAAGTGTAATCGTATTCCTAAGTAGAGTAACTCTAGCTCTAAACAAATACAATTGCCACAAACAATAACTCATCCCTTCAAAAATCATTTTTATCCTAGGTATGAGGACATCTTTCTAGCCTATTTTTTTACCTATACTAATTATGGGCACAAAGCAACAAATTGTAGGGTGAATCTCTCATTTATATAGCTCTTGCCACAAAGAATAAATTATCAGCCTAATAACCAGTTTCTCAGGAAAAGGATGAGTAGACCCAGGTATATAAAATTTTTTCTCCTACTAAATAACTTGTTCCAATGCTACATTTGTCAAAACTATGGCCACATAACAACTTATTGTATAATTAGAGACACAAAAGGTCTGATTTTGAAATCAAGCAAACAGATCACCAATACAAAGTATGGAAGAAAAATAAAAATGAAGAAGGTTGTAATCTAGCATTATATGCTTAGAATAGTGAGATTCAATGGTATGTTGACAATGTATTTTCCAGGCATATGTCAAGAGGTAAAAGTAAGTTTTTATCATGAAAACCTATCAACAAAGGTAATGCAACTATAATTCACCTAGCAATATTGTGGGTAAAGGAATTATTAGCCTAGCTAGTGGCATAGGTAAGGCCAAGGATATATTATTTGTTGTTGGCACAAAGCACAATTTACTTAGTGTATCTCAGATGTGTAACCAAGGCTATGGTGTGTTGTTCAAATATAAAAATTATCCAATCAAATTTGCAGACATAGGAGAGATATTAGCCGAATTTGTTAGAACATATAGTAATGTCTATGTTCTGAAAGAAAATACTAAAAAGTGTTTCTTAAGCAAGTTTGATGAAAGCTTGTTGTGGCATTAAAAATCAAGCCATTTGAACTTTGATCAAATTGTAAAATTGGGTAAGAAGAATGATGTTAGAGATATGTCAAAGCTTTCAAAGCCGGAGAACATTATAAACAAGCATTTTCATATTGGGAAATAAGTATGAGCAATATTTAAATTCAAGGAGAACTCAACAACCAGGCCATTGAAATTGGTATATATGGACTTGTTTTGTCCTTCAAGAACTCAATCGCTTTCAAGTAAATTGTATTTCATGCTTATCAATAATGATTTTAACGTAATGACATTAGTGTCATTTTTAAGAGAAAAATCAAAGGCCTTTAAAAAGTTCCAGAACTTTAATGCCATGGCTAAGAATGAGTTAGACTATAAAATAAAGTATATAAGTTCTGATAATTGTGGAGAGTTTACCTCCAAAGAATTTGATGATTTTTGCAAAGAATGGGTCATCAAAATATAATTTACCATAGTAGAGACCCCACAATAGAATGGAGTAGTAGAGAGAGCCAACATATCTATCCAATAGTTGGCTATAGTTATGATAGCTAAAAGAAGTATATGATAGAGATTTTGGGCTAAATCCATACACATAATAGTGGTTATTTTAGACAAGGTACACTTCAAACCAAACAGTGATAAAACCCCATGTGAGCTATGGTATGGTATACCTACTACAGTCAAACATTTCAGAGTATTTAGAAGCAAGTGTTACGTCAAGAAGAACGGTGAAAATATTGGTAGGTTTGATGTAATAGTTGATGAAGTTATTTTCTTGGGTACTCTTATAACAACAAGGGTTATAGATTCTATAATAAGAATACAAGAAAAAGAATTGATTGCATTGATGTTAAAGTTGATGAGTACATTGAACTTGAAGACAATAAGCCAATATCAACTCCAATGATCCAATCAAAAATGATGAGAAGTTTAATGAGCCATTTACAGATGAAGACATTGAATAACCCATTAGTCTAAAATCCAAATATTTGGTATGTGAAAAAACACCACCCAACTAACCAAATTGTTGGTGACTTGAATATGGGTGTTCAGATAAGAAGAAGGTTAATAAATCCCCCTACTCAAGTGCATGTAGCTTTGTTACCTATGATGGAACCAATGTCTTTTTATTAGGCCAGCCAATATGACAGTTGGTTAAATTCCATGAATGAAGAGCTTGATCAGATCAAGAAAAATCGTACATGGGAGCGTGTTCCAAGACCAAAAAATAAGAATTTTATTGACACGAAGTGGGTCTTCAAGAACAAATTGAATGAAAATGGTGAAGTGGTAAGAAACAAAGCAAGGTTAGTTTGCAAGGGCTATGCACAAATTGACGGTTTAGAATTTGATGAGACTTTTTCTCCTGTTGCACGATTAGAAGCAATTCACACGTTCTTTTCTTTTTCTAGTTTTAAGAAATTCAAGATATACCAGATGGATGCCAAAACTTCCTTTTTAAATGGAGAATTGAAAGAAGAACTCTATGTTGAACAACCTGATGGTTTTCAATTATCAGATAAACTTGATTATATTTGTACACTAAAAATGACCTTATATGTTCTTAAGCAAACCCCAAGGGTTTGGTACTCCAAGTTGGATAGTTATTTGTTGAAGAGTGGTTTTAAAAGAGACATATTTGATAATAATTTGTATGTGAAATCTAATGATTGAAAATTGTTAGTGGTATGTTGATGATATTATTTTTTCTAGTGATTCAAATCATCGAACTTGTTATTTTGTAGCTAATATGAAGATTGAATTTGAGATGTCTATGCATGGAGAACTTTCTTATTTCCTTGGATTTTAAATTGCACAGCCTTCAAAAGGAGTTTTTATCTCACAAAGTAAGTATCTCAAGGAAGTTTTGAAGAAGTTCAATATGGAGGAATGTTCTTTCATAAGCAATCCAATGGTTATAGGTTGTAAACTCGGAAAGAATACTAAATCACTAGAAATGGATCAAACTTTATATAGATATATGATTGGAAACCTCTTATACTTGACATTATACAGGCCATATATCATGCATGCCATTGGTATTGTTGGAATATTTCAAGTAGCTCTCAAACAAATTCATCTCCTAGCAGCCAAGATAATTCTCATATATCTAAGAGCCACAATGGAAATGGTCTTTGGCACACTAGAGGTAAACATTTATCACTAGATGTTTTTGCTAATGTTGATTGGGTAGGTGATGTAGATGAACAAAAAATAACTATCGGTGGTTCTTTCTTTCTTGGTGAATGTCTTGTTTCATGGTTGAGCAGGAAGCAAGCTTCAATTTGTCTCTCTACTGTTGAAGCAAAATATATAGAAGCATATTATTGTTGCACTCAACTATTATGGATGAAGTAGAATTTACAATATATGAAAGTAATATATGACTAACTAATACCAATCACCTGTGATAAAAAAAAAGTGCAACCAACACATCCAAGAATCCTGATTTTCATTCCAACACAAAGCACATTCTAATCAAGTACCATTTCCTATCAAAGCAAGTTGCAAATCAAATTATAAGCTTGGATTATGTAACTACAAAAGAGTAGGTAACTGATTTATTCACCAAACCTATCTCAAGATATTAATTTGAGTACTTAAGGCAAAGAATGGGAGTAGTTCCTCTTACCTCCCTCCACTAAATCTTCCCCAAGAGGAAGAAAGGCAACTAACAAGCACTCAAAATATCAAAAGGGAGATGCCAAGTAATAAGCCTCATTATTGAGTAATTATATGGGCCTTAATTGGCCTTAATTCACCTCCTAGCTTAGTCAAACCAACTATTCTCACAACTTATTGCATACTTTTGATTATATTTTGTTTATGAAATGAGTTAGAGTTGGATATTTGACTTTGTGGTCTAATGTGCATGTAATGCAAGAATAAAGGGGTAAAAGCAAGGAAAAATGCAGGTAGAAAGGATAAAAGAAAAGAACTATGGAAAAGACCTTTGTAAAGAATCGAATGGGACAAGGACAAGTAACTATAGGAGGTAAATCCTCATCATTTACTACCCGTCCATTCGAATATTCCACCATCAGTTTGAAGTGCACATAGCCATCACGTTGAAGACTAAAAGACAGTTGAGCAAGTGAAAGTGACACAAACTAGTTTTTCTTGAGTTAGAGGCCAAGCCTCCCTAATGGGAAGGAATTCGTTACAGACTTCAAATGTATAAATAGAGAAGCTTACGACCTTAGTAGGATTCAGACTTCATTTATAAATTTTTTTTTTTTTTTTTTTAGTTGCAAAGACTTGTGACAGTTTCTTCTGTAATCCATGGTTTCTACAATAAGAATGAGTTATGTTTAAGCCAGCTCTTAGTTAAATTCGAGGGCTGAAGCTCTTGGGTTAGGGCCAAACCCAAGTAGCCACAACTCCTCTTTACTGTATATTTATGCTAGCATAGAGTTCTATTTTGTTCATTTCTTTAAGTAGCTTCATCGTTCTGTTTACCTGCTTAAATAGCTTTCTAGTTTACTTGTTCATTTTCTTGAATAGATTCATGGTTTTTCATTGGTTATTTGCTGAAGTATCTTTCCAGTTTTGTTCATCTGTGTTGTGCTTCAGTTTTCCTTCATTTATGCCTTCTTTCAGTTCATGGGTTAGTGAAAGGAAAAATATCACTATTAGGTTGTGCACAGGTGTCTCGGCCTCATCTCCTCCCTTAGGGACCATGACTTGAGGAAGGGACCCTCCAGCAACCCCAACAACACAATCTAGTTCTCACATGGGCTATGGAGTTTGTTGTTTAATCAGATATTTGTTCACCCACACTAGTTTCCTCTGTCATTTTCATTTGAAACCACCTCTAACACGTTCCTCCTACATCGCTTCCTCGTCATCTGATCACCAACAAACCTTCACAATCACCACCCTGTTAGCGCTTGAAATTTCACCTCAGGCTGAAAAAGGTAAACCTCAAGGCTACATCAAACCATTTAGCCTCGTAGTCAGCCCTACAGGACAGGAGAAGGCTCTCTCCGGTCTATCTCGTAAAATCTCCAATAGATGAGAAGACCAATAAGGTAACACTAATATTAGGCTAGTAAACTGATCAGAAAGATTGATTTTTGGGTTTTTGGGTTTTTGGTGGCAAATTGAGGGGATGGCAATTTTGAGTGCGGGGATTGGACACAGTTTCTGCAGGGGGTTATTTGGGGCGAGGTAGGAGACAGTATTGATGCCTTTAAATAAAGTGGATGGTTAGGAATGATAGGTGAGAGAGCTAAAGAGAGCAAACAATAACTTTGAATTCTCTTTAGACAGTAGAAAACATTGAAATTAAACAAACTTAAAAGCAGAGCATGGCAAGCATGAATTCTTACTTTAACACTTCATTTGTTTAATGTGCAGAAGTAAAGAAAGGAAATGAATCACATAACAAAGCTTACAAGAACATTGAGAAACACACCATCAACACATGAGTCCACAAGAATCCCAAAGAGGACTGCAAAACCCTGGTCTTCCTTAGCCAAAAATTGCAGAGATACAGTGAAATAATACAATGATAGCTTCTCCCTCAAGAGTCCAACCTTCCAACCTCTAAAAATGACTAATAAAATACATAATATAGGCAAGTTAACACCTTTCCTTGCCTCTAGGGGTCGAGATCATCCTTCTAGGAGATGTTTCAACCACTTCTAAACTAAGCACTACAAACTAGGTAGTCAAAACAACTTGCCTTTATAAACTTGGAAACCAATTCATTCATTTAATTTTTACCCTTTTCATGAATGAATCTTCTAGAAGAGTTAAAGTGTCATAAAAGTACCATAATTAAATCAAAGAGAATCATCATTCACCTCAAAAAGTCAAACTGAGTCAAATCTGCGTTTTCTGGGCTGTATAGTGCGTTTCTAGGCAATTCTGCCTGACATGTCGCGCCCCTTTGGATCCATGTTCGGGGCACTTGTAGGTGGCCAAATTGGGAAAGCGTAGGCTTGTTGGAAAGGTATGTGAGTCTAATTTCCAACCCAACTGGAATTTGTGGATTTGGAGTTCATTTTCCCTGTCAAAAATCAATTCTCCCAAGACAGCTGTCTGCAGTTCAAAAGCAATTCCGCCTGACATGTCGCGCCCCCATGCTTGACATGTCGCGCCCCTTTGGGGGCTTTTGGAGGCCTTCCCGATGTCAGAATTGGGTGCAGGATAGCTCTCTGGAAAGGTATTTGAGTCTCATTTCCAACCCAACTAAAATTTGTTAATTTGGAGTTGATTTGACCTGTCAAAAATCAAATCTCCCAAGACTGGTCAAAAAGTGCCAAATGAGGCAGCCTCAAGGAAGAGTGTTGTTGCAGTCCACTTTTGAATGCCTTCCTCAAACCCAAATTTAGCTCATGATAGCTCATTGGAAATATATTTGTGTCTAGTTATCATTTTACCCATCAAGAAAATCATTTGGCCAACCAAGCTAGGAGAAAACGTGATTTTCCCAAGGTCACGTCAGAGGTGTCTTTGATTCTCCTGAGGCAACGATATTCTTGACATTTCTCTCAAACCATGACACCTGTACAAAAAGTGAAGGAGGTTTTTCTTCTTTGGCATGTTGTGGACCAAAACCTCTCTTAGGTTCCCAAAATTCATGTTTTATTTCTCTAGAACATTATTTGAGTGTGACTTGTCCTGATGTGTGAAACAAGGAATTTTGTCGAAATGGAGCGAAATGAAGGGGATAGGGGGCTTCTAAATTCTTGGAGAAATTTTTGGAAGTAGGGAGGGATGTTAGGAAGTAGGGGAAAGTGGAATCTTAGAGATTGAGTGAGGGGAAGGGGTCGAAAAGGGAAAAACACAGA
>APFE030900743.1:3256-16114 GCA_000404065.3 Pinus taeda | reverse complement strand
TGGATTGCCCCTGATAGTTTCTGTTTGCAATTCGTCCCTGTTTTACCTGATGGTCTTCATTGTGCTTTTGCTCATTTCTTCTTGCTGCATCAAGATAACTTTTTGAGGTCGATGCTTGAGAAGTTTCTCCATTATAGCCCAGACCTGTCTTGTTTAGAGGAGACCGCTGCACATTGATAATCTCATCCAAAGTTTCAGATCCTTTGACAAACTTAAGATTAATAGCTTTTGCTTTCTCAATCTCTTTTCTAAGACCAACAATTTCACTTTCTAATTTTTCAAGATGTCTTTCCTTTTCATCAATTTGAAATTGTAGAGTATCAATGATCATATTCTTCTCTTCTATACATCTCTTAAGTTTAGTAATTTCTTCATGAAATTAATCCACATCTATAGCATCCATATAATCATCATCTTCAAATGCCATTAACAATTTATATTCATTACCTCGTTCATCTTCATCACTGTTTGATAGACCATCACTGTCTTCATGAGTGTAGTAGCTTCTCTTACTTGCACTCTGTTTCTTGTTCCATCTAGCAGGTTCCTTTCCTTTATCCTTATAAGGACATTTTGCAGCATAATGACCTACTCTTCCACAAGCAAAGCATTTAAAAGGCAACTTACTTCTGAACCTTCCAGAACCCCTTTGAAGATTTCTGACAAAGTTTGATTCTTCTTCCTCTTCTTCTGGGACGTGGCTTGCTTCATAATAATCTCCTTTGCCTGATGCCTTGAAAGCAGCTTCTCTTCTATCTGATGAACCTCCCTTTCTCATTTCATAAGCAGTTAGAATTCCATGTAGCTGAGACATAGTAAGAATTCGTAGATTTTCTTTTTCTTCTATTGCAGATACTTTAGATTCAAACTTGGGGGACAATGATCTTAGAACCTTTTCAACCACAATAGCCTCTTTTATTTCTTCACCCAAATTTCTCATACAATTAACAACTTCATCTACCCGAAGAAAATAGTTAGCCACACTTTCATCATTATACATCTTGAGAGTCTCATACTGAATCCTGAGAGTTTGAAGTTTGGCACACTTTACCTATTCATCTCCTTCATAGCTCGTGACAATTTTGTTCCATATCTCTTTTGCGGATTTATAGTGCATTACCTTCATGAATTCCGATTGGGATATACATCCTAATAGGGTACTGACTGCTTTTGCATTTGTTTCATACTTCTTCTCGTCTGCATCTGTAGGAGTAGATGAAGGAAAAGCAGAGCCTGTCTCTATGATGTTCCAAACTTTTGTACCAAGAGATTGAAGAGAGGCAGTAACTCTTACCTTCCAATAATTGAAGTTTGTCCCATCAAAAACCGGTGGCCTGATAGATGCTTCCCTCTCGTAGTTGCTCATGATGAAAGATCTTCCTTCAAGCGATCAAGCTTCTTTAGAAGGACCTGCTCTGATACCAATTGTTGAAAATAATACTGAGAGGGGGGGGGTGAATCAGTATTATCTAGTCCTTTTAACAATTCTTCCTTATTTATACTTTGAATTGTTTTTGCATATCAGTACCATAAAACAATGAGCATGAACAAGAAAAACAGACAGTCACATCAAAGAACACCAGATATAAGGTGGAAACCCAATGTGGGTGAAAACCACCTGCTGCAATATGTCTCTATCTTCTTTTCAAATTAGAAACTCCTTTTACAATGGTCTTGTACTGGTGCAGTCCTTTACCAGTACGCAGGCTGCAACCTGCAGAGAGCTACAACTCTCTCTCGTTTTCCAGTCTCTCCTGGAAAGGAGCTACAACCCCCTACTTCTTTTCTTTCAAGGACCACTTTTCATAAATTTTCAAACTGGATCCATAAATATCAAATGATCATCAAGTACCAGTAAGTCACCCAGATAACCAGATCCACAATAATAGAAAACTAAACCCAGAACCCCTTCTGTGGCGTCTCCTGTGGCGCCTCCTGCGGCTCCTGCGGCGCCTCATGCTGCGTCTCTTGCGGCGTCTCCTGTGGCGCCTCCTACGGCGTCTCCTGTGGGGCCTCCTACGGCGTCTCCTGCGGTGCCTCTGCACTTCCGCAACTGCAGCGCTCGAGAGATCACCCTTCACAAATTCGCTTTCCACTTCACTTTCATATAGATCGAGCTTTTGAAACAATAACCCAATATTTCAGATCTTAAGATATTCAACCCAAAAGCATGCACAAGCCAAATGATCTCCTTGCTTTATATAGGCAAGCTCTTCCTCAAATCATGGACCAATACCACGGGCCAAAACCATAACAAACCAATACCATCAACTCAATACTAGGGATCAACACGTCTGTCGAGATCCCATGGTCCAAAAACCATAGGTTCAAATTCCAAGGACTAACTACCATGGACCAAAGGTAAGTTTTCCCACATGAAATAAACTTTTCTCTGCATAAAATTCCGTGAACTTTTCTCCACATGAAATAAACTTTTATAAACTTTTCTCTGCATAAAATTCCGTAAACTTTTCTCCTGCGTACTTCTTAATTCTCATCATATTGAGAGCCATGCCATGGGTGTTGCCATCAAGTACAACATCTGTAACATATAACCATACCAGAAACATAATTCCAACAGATAGAAGGTAACAATGACTTAATAAACCATTCAGCTAATAGTTGATCAGGAACATATGTTTTTACCATTCTAAAATGATGCCACCACTCATGAATATGATCAGATATGTGAGTGGCTGTTGTTTGTTTGAAATTGAAAAGAAGCTTTGTTTCTATTTCGTACCTTGTGGGTAACTGAAAATGGGTTAAAAAGGTTGTGGCAAGGGTTCTGAAGTTATTGAATGAAGCTCTTGGCAATTCAATGTACCATTTTGTTGCCAGACCAGTTAACGTTCGCTGAAAAATGTGAACCCTAATCGAATCATCATTTAGAGTGTTGGATGAACACCATAGATGAAAGGTCATCACATGATTCGATGGGTCTTCAACTGGATTTCCATTAAATTTAGGAATAACTGACGAAATTTTATGAGGAATCACCAGCAACTAGGGGGCATAGCAATTGGATTGTTTGTTAGCTGATTTAGATCCAGTAACTCTAAAGTTGCCAGGAAGGGAAACTCTTGATTTAGGTTCAGTGAAGCATGCCCTGGATAGGATGGTATCACCTGAGTAGTGGGTCTTTGGGTACCAGCATAATGCATTTGATGCTGATAACTTTGGAAAGTTTGATGAGCATAACCATTATGAAATGATTGATGTTGACTGTTTTAAATGTACGACTGCCCATTACTTGCAAAGATTTGTGGCTCAAATTCTTGGTAAGCTTGTTGGAATTGTGGTTGTTGATATTTCATCAGCGATGGTTGTGAAACCATTTTCTGTTGTCCAATACTGGCCATTTGACCAAGCTGAGAGGTAAGAGTATTCGTTTGAACCTAGGGTGCTCCGATTAGGGAGCCACTAGCTGGTGATTGTGATTGTGTCGTGGAGACAAGAGGCTATTGTATTACGACCTGAGAAACTTGAGGTTGACATACAACAGGAAATGCTTATACTTGCGACAATGTCACAATGGCCAA
The DNA here is from genome assembly GCA_000404065.3 of Pinus taeda. Taxonomy (NCBI): domain Eukaryota; kingdom Viridiplantae; phylum Streptophyta; class Pinopsida; order Pinales; family Pinaceae; genus Pinus; species Pinus taeda. The sequence goes on along the minus strand of APFE030900743.1, from coordinate 12,572 downwards.
TGTAGTGGGGATATTCGACACAGGTAGGCATTGTTGCATTGAGTATACAACTCTTAGTTGTTGAGGCAGTATTGGCACCCAACCGTTGGATGTAATTCCAGCATGACCTGAATTCTATTGTGAACTCCCATATGGTTGTTTTCTCCCAGAAGAAACAATAAGAGGGCATACTACCCCCCATATGGCGGAATTCTTGTGCTCAAAGGAATGATTGGCCTTTGGGGACCGGATTGCCTAAATTGATACTGTTACGAAGGAACAATTTGTTGAGACTCAACAGAAGAGATTTGGGATATTATTCTGGACGAACAAACGGGAAAATACCATATTGTCGAAACAGTCCCTGGATGGAATCCATCTAGCAGTTGAGAACAAGTTGGGATAGATGGTACACCAACGAACATTGTTGGAGTAGCAGTAGGAAGTTCTGTTGCTACCGCGACAAATGACATAGTCCTAGATGTCAATGGTTGTTCAGACATATCTAGCATATCCAAAAGATTTCCTAGCGATTTTACAGGAACTTGCGATGAAGGGAGACTAACTTCTGATGATGAAGGATACAGGGTGATCCCGGCTCCAAAATGTAATGGAGAACTGGATAGAGTATCCTCCACAATCTCTTATATTGCAATCAATCCAGGTGGTAGAGGTAGACTCTTAGGTCCGTAAAATATTTCTGGTGTCGAAGAAGGTATAGACTCTGCAGTGATAGTTGTTGGAGGGGTAACACCTTCCGAATTAGTTGTAGATGGAGTCGATTCAGGAATAGAAGCATTTTCCATTACACTAGGATCAATTTTAATGTCCTCTTGTGGCTGTGTTCTGTGAAGGCAGGGGTACCAAATATGGTTGGAGTAACCAAAGTCCCTGAGGATGTTGGAACACAAGTTCCAAGCAAAACAAGGGACTTCGATCCGGTTAAGTAAGTTCGCTTTGTCCGAAATAGTTTCATTTCTGGAGTCAAAGATGGTTGACTCGTTAATCTCTGCGAACAATGGGGTTTCGATTGACTTTCTTCCATCATTTCGGATTACTTGATCAACTCAAATTAAGCGAAAAATGATTCCAAATTAAATGAATTTTATACACTTTGACACAACTTGCTTTTCAATTTTTAAGAGTCGAGAAAAAACAAAATATGACTCTAGTCACCTTTGATTTTTAATGAGCCTGAAGTGACAAGTGCTCAGATGGAACTTTTCCTTTAGGGAGTCTGAAAAGGAATGAAAGAGACTACTCTGGAAATCTAGAGAGAGGGATTACCAAACCAATCACAAAACTATAGAATACGTTTTACTGTACGACAGTCAATCTTCCCAAATGTTGTGTTCAGTGCATTGCAACCGATAGGGCGGTAGGCACGGCTTCCTAAGGATAAAGGATATAGCCTATTATGGTCTCCCAATATATACTTGACGGTATGTGGGAGCACAAGTCCATACTAGCACTTGTTGTCTCAAAGAGGAGGAATCACCCAACTTACGATGAAAGCGATAGTTACCAGGCTTTACAATGCCATAATACATCTCTGGCCTAGACTTCTAAATATTGTGCGTTAGGTTCCAAAGCATTTTTATGTTCATTGAATTTATTTTACAGTTGATCTTTCTTAAGAAGTTTTCCTTTCAGGTTCACCGCGTGATGTAGACATACAATTCCTGAAATACAATCTAAGATGATAAACAATCATTTAATCTTCTTTTTGCAATGAAAATCCTAGCTACTAAGGAAAGAGAAACGAGATTCTTTCAACATAGAGTAGAGAGCACACAATAGATGCACTGTCCTAAATCAAAATCAACAAGAAGTCTAAATGCAAATGCCCATGCATGTATTTTTTTTCTCTTTCCTAATGTGTGGATGACAAAAAGAATGCTAAGTACAAATATGAATTGTTTCAAGTGACAGTACTAATGATTTTCTCTTCAAAAAAAAAAAGGAAGACAATGAGGACACTTTGTGATTTTGAATTGAAAATTGCTTTCGACACTTTAAAAACTACCAATTTAAATCAAATACAAGAGTAACAGTGTAATCGACTATCAAGAACAGTAGGATTATTTTCCTTGACTGAAAACGACACTTGCGACACTTCCAAATCAGAAGACGACAACTTGATTATGGTACTTCTTTGTAAATTAGAACTGTAAATGGTGAACAATACATAAAAGAATTTACAGTTCTTTTTACTATGGAGGCTGAATAATGCAAAGGGAGGGAGTTTCCATAGTGGTATACTGATCACAGACAGCAAAACTCCTAAATAAAGCTGAAAAGAGTGAACAAAAACCAAAATCTAGAAGCAGTAGAGGTCTTATCTGATCATCGCACCAGTAACACAGAGAAAGAGCGATGCATCTCACCTACTACACATGGGAGGTGCGATGCATCCAGATTCTAAGAGGAGAAGGTGCGATGGTCCAAGGATGAGACTTCAACTGGGTTCTTGGTCATAGTTTGCCGGTCAGTTTAGGGATTTAAGCCGAGAAAATGATAGTCAGTAAATGAAAATCATAGGGGCTGATCTAATGAGGCTACTGGAGCCACCGCCAGGGCAATTAGGATGTTTGCAAATCAATTGTTTAGTTTATAAACAAAACCTAGAGATAGACTGAAGCAACATTGATCTACTTTGCACTTGCATAGCAAATGCAGTTCGAAGGCTTGTAGGCTTGACTTCAGGCTCCGTCTATAAGTTTATAAAGAAAACAAATATAGACAAGCAAACAAGCTATTCGCTTCCCAGTGGAGTCGCCATTTTGTTAACCCGAAATCTAGTGTCTATGCAGAGTTGCTAGTCCCACTAAGACAGGTAGCTATCTTAGAAACAAACAGATTAAAGTTAATTTCATTTCCCTTTATGAGAAGTAGATAGGAGAGGAGCAAGGAATACCAACCTCAATCTTTCGCTTGGTTTTCTGCTCGTTCCCTCTCCTCTTTAATAGATCTTTGGCACTCCTCCCATGACCATCCCGCTTCAAAGAGTACCTGTAAAGTCAAAGTAGCATAATACCTTCAAAGTGTATAGATCTACAATCGTAAACAATATAGGACCAAATATGTATTGACCACACACATGCATATATTAGCAAACATACAAGAATGTGGAGCAAAACTTAAATAGCTTTATTGATATAAAGATTAGAAGAGAGGATTACAACCCATTGATCTGACCCAACGTCATCCTCCCAGCATGAAAGCCCTTCTTCACCTAATGAAAATCTTAGATCACCCAACACTATGATATTCCACCAAGAAACCAACAAGACTTCCTTACAAGATACAATATTCCGGCCTGTGGATCTCTGGGATGAGGGATCCATATATTGATGATTGCAGTGGGGTGAGTCAGCTTTTGGGATTTTTATTAGTGTCCTCTCTCTGATAGTTATTGATTCCACTTGGAGATTGATGATCTCTTACTCATCCCTAGGTTAATTTAGAGAGGCAAGTGTCACAGGAGAAGTTTCTGGACGATTCCATGATCATCCACCTTGCAAACTATCTCTACCATTTGTCTACTCTCACCCATCGCACCCTACAGAAGGGATTTTCAGTATGCATCACACTTTTTGCACTGATCAGGTGAGATGCATCACACCCTCTACACTGAGCAATCTGTGTGGTCGAGTTTTCCACAGTTCTGAGCAGTTTTCTGTATAGAACTTCTGAGAGATGATGTAATCAGATGACCTTGTTCCTTTAGGGCATGAAACAACACTCTTAAGTACTCATAAGCCCTTGGTTTATGGACATATATGATTGGGTTTACAGTGCCCAAATATGTCTATAACAAGTAGGTACAGTAAGGATAGAATAAAGTATCACATATAAGAAACACACCTAAACAATAGGATTTAAGGTGGAAACCCAATGTGGGAGAAAACCACCATTGTTGTCATCTCAGTCTTCAATCTTATTAATATGAAAATTTTCTTACTTTATTGTACTGGTGTAGACTAATGCTAGTATGTAGGCAGCCACATGCTAAAGGATACAACCTTCACTCATTCTCCATATCCTATTGGAAGGGAGCTCAAACTCCCTGATCTGATTTCCAACTACTACTGGTAGGAAGCTTTGACTTCCTCACTAACGGATACAACTCTCAACAACATCCGTGGACCATGTTTGATAAATTTTCACATTGGATCCACGTTCTTTAATACATCACAACTTGTAGATCAACTGATGCAAACACCAACTTAATTCAAACAAAATAGTGAGATCAATGTAAGTAGAACAGAGAACTAAATTCAGAATACAACATCAACAAATAGAATCAACTCCAACCCCAATCATCCATATGCCAACATGTATACACTACTTCACTTAAGGAAACCCACATCTATATGCACTTTTTTGAAGAGAAACCTGCATACAGATCTCAATATGCTAAAAACGTGTAATTCTGAATCAAACACAGAGTTTCCTAGAGTTATTCTGCAATTTTATATTAGCTCAAAGAACACTCATACAATTAGCATAATATTTTCAACCAATCAACATGTAACCAAATTCAACTTCATCATTGAATTAGTTCTACTTCAGACATTATCACTCAACCCAAATCAACATGAGGACATCACTGACAGACAACATAGATACATCATCATTGACCAAGTCGATCAATTTATGAACAAAAACCCTTCCTTTATGTACGTGACTTTGAATAAAGAAACCCGCATGTATACATGTCTTAACCGAGACAAACCTACGTATGTATCTATAGTTTTTTACCGAAAAATGTGTAGCTCTTCAGAAATTCAGAAAGGTGCAGATCATAATATTTAGAGATAAAAACATGCATCAATACTTAAATCTAGTCAATCCATGAGAAAATCATATAATGGAAAGTCGTTTTAGGTCTCATGATCCTAATCCATCATTGTATTCATCGATGCATAATTTTTTCAGATATATGTGTCAACTATGGCCCTTATAATGAAAATATACTTCATATTGAAGTATTCATCAAAATCCCTTTCACATTCACACTTAACGCTTTGATCTTCACTTCCTTATATAGTTAGAGCCTTAGCCAATACCATGAGTTAAAACTACACTATTGCCAGTGCTAATCTTAGATGGGATCAAGTAACTGTTAATGCGCTCAATATTGTGCGCCAATACCATGGTAAGGACCCTTGGTATTCTTAAATTAGTGCACCGGTATGTACATGACTTTGCTTCTTTGTACCTATGTGTATACTATTCCAAAAGAATTCTCTTCCCCATGTTTCTTAGTTGATCTATAAGGAGAGTCACGTGAACTGTAATTGACCATTCTACTTGTCATCTTTCATCTTATTCTTCCTACAAATATACCATATTAGATAAATGAAATATAAACATAACCAATATACTGCAGTGAAGTTCAAGAGAGGCTATCTCGTATTCACAATCCTTCCATATTATCGCAACACACACACACACACAAACACACACCTATAATGACATGAACATATCAACTTATCCACATCATTCATTGTAAAACCAACTAGATACATGACAACCATAGCCACTACAATTCATGCATACAACTAACATGCATGCATAGCAATCACATCCTTCCCATCCTGTCCAAGTATTGAACCTAGAAGCTCTGATACCAATCAGTAATGTGACACCACACATTTACCCACTTTTACAAGCACTCTGGGTAAATGCAAAGAGAAGTTCCAATATGACATGACCCAAACTCCTAGTTTTAGTTAAGGAAGTAGAGCCTACAAACCTGCCACAAATTAACATCCTACAGGGACTACAAATCACCCAACAACCTAGGTGGTCAATCCATGATATGGAACCTTGTTCTAGTCACCTAGACCTATAACTACACCCTTGACACTACCTTCATGCAGTTGTGAACTTCCAACCACACTCACAAGCCTTGCTCCACATGGTTATGACCCCAGATCCTCATTTTCGTGCCTTCGGTCCTGAGATCTAAGCCAATTTCCTAGGCTATCCTCCAAGCCACTTCCCAAAAGTTCCTATAACTTTTCAAAATCATATTTCTCATAACAAAAATGTTAATAATTCAAACTTGAATCGAAAACATGACATTGGCTAACTAGAACATACTAGATATTTTATGAAACACATGGAAAACATGTAAGCTGCATGTCATGAATGCATACCTAATTTTATGTCTTTTTACTTTAGTTAAAAAAAAATCCCCAAGAAGTTGTAATGCCCTCTCAAGTATCTGTAACAACACTTGTTAGCCTATGCATTCATAAACCATTTATTAACTTATCAAAGAGTCATAATATCCACAACCAAATCGCTTAATAAACCATGCTTATAACTAACATACAACCATAATATTAACCATGACAGAAAAACCATAAAATCAACATAATAACAAGTACAAATGCTCATGAATCATAATATGAAAATAAATCTTACTAACATATGAAAATTCCAACCAAGTTAAGCACTTCCACATATGATTTGACCATAGATTGAATTGAACTAAAACTTTCTTTCAGTCAATCACCGCTATGGCATATTCCATGCATGAATGTGGGATCTCATGGGATAAACCAAGTCATAAAGAACTAAGCGAATCCATAGTTTAAACCACTTCCACCTCAAACTACCACAATCTCACAAAAAATAGTCAAGAGATCACAAACCAGAACAAGCTTGGATGCCTCATAATTTCTTCACCATACCTTGAGGAATTTTCCTGTCTACACCCTCCTATAAATGGATTCCCAAAGAAAACCATCTCCACCCCAAACCCTTGGGAATTTTCCTGAGACCACCTCACATGGTTCCAACACTTTTTGGCAATCCAAAGCCCAACCAAGAAATGAATCCCATGACATAATGGCAATCTAGGAAACAACAAGGCAAGGCTAAAACCACTATCAAATCCGACCAAAACCATGCCAATGAAAACAAATGAACCAAATACTCAAATGCATAAACCATGCATTCACATATCATCTAGGAAACCACACATACAACCTGTTACCTACAAAAATTTCCTACTCAAGTTGTTGATCCAACCTTCTCCTTTCTTTCCTTGCTTGTCCTTGCTTAGTCCTTTCCCTTCCTTTGCTTGCTTTATTTCTTTCTCCTCTTGGTGTTCCTTTCTCTCTCTAAAACTAATTCCAAATCCAAACTGATAAAAAACTATTAGCTAATCCTTAGAAGCTCTTTCATCATTGAGGCCTTTATTATCTTCATGTTCCTTCATTTTTCCTCTAATATCCCTCTCATCCAAATATAAGTCTCTTAGCCTTCCTTTTCTCCTATTTCCTTTATTTTCATAAATGAAATGCCAATTAATGGCTCTTTGTCGTGTCCAAGCATTTGCCAATTTCATTAGCCATTAACAAACCGAAAGTGATGCCCACTATAGTTATTTTCCCAACATTCAACTTGGAATACTTTGTCCCACAACCTTGGTCTTATTTTGACTTTATTAACCTTTATTATATGAACTTTAACCCAGGGTTGTTAAAAGACTTCATCGATTTCATTGAGAAAACTAAACACCTAATTCTTGATGGAAACAAAAACATGGTTAAATGTGATGCCGTCTCCCCATTTACCAAAACCCTATATTAGAAGCCGTTGACCTCATTTAAAAACTAATTGATTCTAAGACCCTCAAACTCATCAAAATTTTCCTCACCACTACTTTCTTCATTTTTAATGGAGTCTACTATGAGAAAACTGAGTGCATAACCATGGGTTCCTCCGTTTCCCTTATTGTTCCCAACATATTCGCATAGCGCTTTGAAGCCTTATCCCTCAAAATCTTCCACTTAAAACCTATGTTTTTGAAGCTCTTCGTCGATGATATCTTTTTTTATTTGGTCCTATGGTATGCTACAACTCTGAACGTTCCTGTCCCATATTATTCACTTTCCTTCGTAGTTCCAATTCAATATGGAGCTTTAGTCCGAACAATCCCTTCCTTTCTTAACATCCTTGTCTCTTGTCATCCTGATTACCCACCAAGTCTATTGTAAGAAGACTCATACTGATAGATACTTTCATTCTATCTCTCACCATCATCCTGCTCAAAAATATGTTTTACTTAAAACCCTTGCTACTTGTGCGAATCATATTTCTCCCTCTCAATAATTTTCCAATGAAAAAGAACATATCACAAAAGCCCTTAAATCTAATGGTTACTCCTTGTCCTATATCAAAAAATCATTCCATTATGCTATCCACTTTAATCTTAAAATCCTTGTCATCAATCCACCCTTAGCCAAAGTCTCCCTTCCCTATATTTAGGGAATTACCAACAATAATTCCAAAATCCTTTCTAAGAGGAACATCAAAACCTTGTTCAAACCCCATAAAATCCTTAGTAAGCTCTTCATGTTGGCCAAAGACAAGAGTGGCCCCATTTTTGGCCTCAAAATCTATGAGATCCCTTGCTCCTGTGGAATGTCTTATATAGGAGAAATTGGAAGATCCTTCAAAGCCTGGCTTACGGAGCATATGAATGACACATACCATAACTGAATTACTAAATCGAATATCGATGAACACTCCCACAATACCAAGCATTTAATTTGTTTTGCAAAAACCAAAGTCTTCACCTCTACCTCTTTCCACTGAAACCACATCATTAGGGAGACTCTAGAAATTAAAAAGCACACTAACAACTTTAATAAAGAAGATGGATAACAATTGAGCCATTCTTGGAAAGCCACTATTGTTTTTTTGTCCATTAATAATAATCCTCCTAACCCTGTTAGGCCTAACCATTCTCAGTGACCCTCCCCCTTCACCTTCCCCTTCACCTTTCACTGGCTCCTCTTTGTTACCTTATCCACAACCCTTTGTTTTTCCTAGTCTCATCCTTCAATCCCCACCCCATTTTTTATTAATCACTCGTTTTAAAAACTTTTAATATATATTATGTTAATTATCTAATTTTAATCTTAACTCTATTTTTAATACTTCATTAATTTAAATTTAATTAAATACTATTTTAAATTCTTCTTTGATTTAAATTCTTCTTTAATTTTACTCTAATTAAATAAATTTTTTATTCTATTTTTGTAACTCTTTAATTCTATTTTATATTATCTTAACCTAATTTAATCATATTCTTATATTACTTTAATAAAAAAATTAATGGCCTTGTTTACTTGTTGGGTTTTTTGGAGTTTCTAGCTAGAATGAGGGAAAAATTATGATCAAATCTTTATTTGTATATATTAAATTGGATTTTTGAGTGCATGTATGAATCTAGCACCCTAAAAAATACGAACACTTAGATTGTGAAAAGTTGACCCCTCAAGCTTGTGATTCCAATGAATGAAACAAAACT
>APFE030900739.1:5157-18666 GCA_000404065.3 Pinus taeda | reverse complement strand
AGATTCATCATTACAGAGGACCTTATGCTCAACAATAAGGAAATGGCAGCAAGTATTCTCCCCTTTGGAGGATCAGATCATTGGCTGGTCCAACTGGAGGTCAAAGGCATAGGAACCCCTAGGAATAGACCTTTTAGATTAGAAAATATCTGGCTCTCCCATCCAGATTTCATCAACAAAATTTCAGGTTGGTGGTCTGAAGATTTACACATTCAGGGTACAAGTATGTTCCTTCTTCACAAAAGATTAAAACATATCAAATGTAAGCTAAAAGATTGGAACAAGAAAGAATTTGGTGATATTTTTAAAGGAAAAAAAGCTGTGGAAAACAAATTGCAGGAACTAAACCAAGTCCTTATCTCAACCGGCTTTGACAAAGTCAGAGATGAGAAAGCTAACAAACTCCAGCAAGAATGGGAGAACTTTTGTAAACAAGAAGAAATATTTTGGAGACAGAAATCTAGAGTGCAATGGCTAAAAGAAGGAGAGAAAAATACTAGATTCTTCCACAGATCCACCCTCACAAACAGAGCCCACAATAGAATCTCTTCGATCAAGGATGAGGAAGGGCATATTCTCAGTTTCCACGAAGGAATAGAAGTTATGCTTGTCCAGCACTTTCATGGGATAGCAAGGGAAACCATCTCGGATAGAGAGCATTTCATCAAGGATTTAACAAGACATATACCCAGACTGGTGTCCAAAGAGGATAATTTTAACCTCAATAGAACAGTGACTAAAGAGGAGGTTAGTGAGGTCCTAAAATAAATGAAAAATGGTAAGGCACCATGCTCGGATGGATTCAATGTATATTTCTTTAAAGCGTGCTGGTATATAGTCAGACAAGACATTCTGAATGTAGTTGAAGACTCGAGGAGGGACAAAACCATCTTGAAGGTGCTTAATACCACCTTTATTTCCCTAATCCCTAAACAGGAATTGGCTCAAACTCCTGATAGGTTTAGACCCATAGCCTTGTATAATGTGGTCTACAAGATAATATCCAAAGTTGTGGCCAATGGACTCAAACATCTTCTTCCTAACCTGGTGTTGGTGGAACAATCTGGATATGTGGAAGGTAGGCAAATCCTCAATAACATCATTCAAGCTCATGAGGTGGTGCACTCATTAACTATCAACAGGAAGGCTGGAATGATCATGCAATTGGATATAGACAAAGCTTATGATAAGTTGAATTGGACTTATATCAGGAAAGTTCTTAGTGCTTTTGGGTTTGATCACAACTGGATCAAATGGGTGATGGCCCTTGTTACTTCTCCCAGCTTTTCAATTCTTGTTAATGATTCTCCCACGGAGACTTTTATTCCTTCAAGAGGCCTCAGGTAGGGAGATCCTCTATGTCCCTTTCTCTTTATACTCATGATGGAAGGGCTGGGTCGATCTATAAAGCATGCCAAAGCAGTTGCTAAGGTCAAAGGGCTCCAACTCTCTGAAAATGGATATGCCTTAACTCATCAACAATTTGTGGATGATGCCATGCTATAGGGAATCCCCACAGTCAAATAAGCTCTTGCTTACAAACAAGTCCTGAGTGACATTGCCATGGCTTCAGGTATGGAAGTTAATCTCTCCAAATTTAAGGTTTTTTTCTTTAATACTCATATTGCTATTCAAAGAAATATATCCAAAATTTTGGGCTTTCAAAGGGAGATCCTCCCTTCAAAATATTTGGGAGTTCCTCTAACTGCCAAACCTTTACACAAGAGCATCTGGGAGCCAGTGATTAATAAATTGCAAGATACAATCAGGAAATGGACTATTAGATCTTTAAACTTGGCTGGTAGGTTGGTGCTCACCAAGGATGTCCTGCAATCAATCCCAGTCTTCATACTATCAGCTCTCCCAACACCAAAAGGAGTCCTGCAACAATTCAGAACCATTCAAAGAGACTTTCTTTTGGGCAAGGGTGAAGAAAGAAATAAATGGGCCTTGGTAGCTTGGGAAAAAATATACAAACCTAAAAACCATGGAGGGCTTGGATTGGATGATCCTGAGATTCTAAGCAAGGTTCTAGGAGAAAAATTATGGTGGCGATGGGTAAAAGCCCTAGAGGCTCAGTGGGATAGTATTTGGAAAGAAAAATATGCCAGCACTTGGAAAAATAATGATCTCGTTAGAATGTTTGGAAATATAAAGGGCTCTTACATTTGGAATAAGGCTTGGGAGAACCAGGGCTTAGTTCAAGATAACAGCTTCTGTGAAATCAAAGAGGGAGATCGAGCTCTGTTCTGGGAGGATAAATGGCAACAAGAACCTATATTGTTAAGATAATACTTGAGGATCCTCAAGGAAGAGACATATACTAAAGGGTTATCTAAAGTAAAGGACTATTGGGACCAAACCAATAGTATGGGAAAATGGAGAACCTGGAGGAACTTTAATTTCAAGGATGATAGCCCCATGAAAGCTAGAGCAGAGACTCTAATAAAAATATTAGATCAAAGGAAGATTTTGATGTCAGAAGGGAAAGACCAACTGAGATGGGGCAATAATAATGAGGGTACCTTTAATCTTAAGGAGGCAAAACTCATCCTCCTTAACCTGATTTCCCAGGCTCCGGATAGGATTTGGCAAGTTCTATGGAGACATCAAGGTTGGATAAAAATTAAACTCTTCATGTGGCTGGTTCAGCATAGGAAAATTCTAACTTGGGATAATATTAGGAAGAGGGGTGTCTTGGGGCCTTCTAGATGTCAGCTCTGTGAAGCCCAAGAGGAAACAATGGAGCACCTTCTCAACAATTTCATTTTCACCTCCAGGTTGTGAGATTCTTTTGCCACCATTTTCCAACAAACTGATTGGGACAAAGGGAGTATCATCAACACCCTAAATAAATGGAGAAGAAAGTTTTCAGATTATGAAGTTCTTGGCTCATCATGGGCTATCACGCCAAGCTTCATTATTTGGAATGTCTGGAAAGAAAGGAACAATAGAATCTTCAAGAATGAAAAGAGACCATCCCAATGCCTTTTTGAACAGATCTTAAAACAGCTCAAGGAAATGGTCGACACTATTGTGTGTAATCTCCCTAAGAACCCACCTTATGCAGTAGAATTGAGAATTCTCAATGAGTTGATTTTACAGGGACTTATTCCTCAGGGACTTGATAGAAGGGTAATTCCCATGGAATCTGAGCAAGATTTCTAGCATCCTCCCCCTAAGGTTTTTTTAAAATACAACATTGATGGGGCTTCAAAAGGCAACTAGGGCACCGCAGGTTATGGAGGAGTGTTAAGGGATGAGAATGGAAGTATCCTTTTCATCTTCTACTATTATTTAGGAAGAGCCACCAACAACATGGTGGAATTTATGGCTATGGAGCAGTGTTTAGATTTCCTGGAACAGGATAACCATCAAAATGTGATTATTGAAGTTGATTCTTAGTTAATCATTAAATCAGTTAAGAGAATCAGCTAGGGCACAAAGCCAGAAAAAGTAGCAAGGAATTGGAGGCTGATCCAGGGCTTTTAAAGGATTCAACATCACCTTTAGAGCCTTCGTACAGTTATTTTTAAACACGTACGGCGAACAACCAATAAATTGGCGGATCTTCTAGCCAATCAAGGAGTGATCAACACAGAGAATAGGGTTGAAATGAGCTGGCAAGAGCTGCCTCAGAGCAGGTTAAAGGCGAATTGTCATAACCATGCAGATGAAGATAGGATCATGTTTTGGAGCAGAGCCATGGTGACGGAGTTCAGTTGATTCTAGTGCTTGATGTTTATCCATTTTTCCAATTTCAGGTTTCTAATGAGTAGCAGGCCAATCCCGACCTTTGTTACCTAGGTTGGTACATTTTAGCAGATCCAGATAATAGCAGATTGAGTGGCTCTAGTTCTTGGAACAGAGGCAGGATGGAAGGGGTTTCTTCTTTCTTAGTTTCTGGAGGAAAAGACACAGTGAAAGGTCAGAATCTGGGCACTCTCGATGGCCTCGAAACCATGGGTTTTCCGACTACGATCACTTTACTGGGTCTGGAGTGGTTTTCCGGTGATCGGGGGCCTTACAAGCGAGATATGGTTTTTCCAAATTTGAAGCAATTCCATTCTGTTGGCTACACGTGGCAGTGGGGCCGGCTAGAATACCGTCCTCATCGCATGCTATTGTTTGGTGATGTTGGCCGGTGTGATTTGATCCTCAACCATAGGATCAATCGAGGCAGATCTACGACTAGGCGATCGAGCTTGTTGGTGGATCATGTGGGTAAGCATCGCGCTTCTTAGTATTGCAAAACTAGCCACAGCCATTGGATCGAGGGAGGAGGTTCAACGATGGAGATTGAAGATGCAAGTCAGGGAGATGCTAATGCCTTTTAATTTTGGAGGGATGCAAAAAGTTCTAGGCGGGATGCAAAATTTTTTGGGTCGCTCTGCAATTTTGTGGGTTTGTGGGTTTTTTCAGACTTGATTTTTGTATAGACCGGTACTTTTGTTCCTCTTCAGGTTTGTTGGAGGCTTAAACTTTGTCATGTTTTTAAGAGTTTAGAGGTTTGTTTTGTACGGGTAGGGGTTTTTGCCTCGAGCCTGTTGCCTATTGGTATTTAGGTTTCATCTTTGGTTCGTAGATTCTTGTGGACTATTGTAAATTATGTATTTTATTAATGAAAAAGAAGGTTTGACTCTTGCATTAGCAAAAAAAAAGATATTATCGACATGGATTGTTATAGTTCTTCTTTTAGAAATCATATTTAGTATGAAAGGAAGAAAAAATATGATATATTAATTGAAGCTCAATAATAACATACATATGATAAAAGAAAAGCATTAACCTAGCTTCTTCTAGTCCCTATGGTATTTTGATGATTCATAAATAGCTTGAAAATCATTTAGTTGGAACCATAGTTTATCCTTAATTTTTGTTAATTTTCTTCCTTTGTATTTGAAGTCCTTTATCTTAAGAGGAACTTCGTAGATCTAGTGTGGTTAAATCCAAATATTTTTCAAACTAAAGTTTTCTCACTTTCTAAATTCATGAATCATCCAATAAATTTATAACAGAAAGAATGGCGTTCTTATGATCCCATTTAAAAGTCCATTATGTTGTAAAGTGATGGAAATAAGAAATAGATGTAAGGCTTTTTTGGAAAATAAAAATGTTCATTTTGTTGATGAAACAAGTTACATCATATTTTAACCCTCTAGTATTCATAATAGAGAAATATGGACTTTGAATAAATTTTGTTTCTGTAGAAAGGCCGAGTTGCAGTCTAAACGTTGCAGGTCTGAAAAATATGTCAAAGGAGAAGTTGTTTCTACTGATTAAGTGATTTGACTTTGCAAAAGAGAAGCTCATCAACAAGATGTTGGAAATACTGAGAGGGGAGGTGAATGAGTAATTCTTTTACAATTTTTTTTTATGTGAGTTAAGATCACTTATAACTTAAAAAAAAATGAACAGCGATATAAATAATTTTATTAATCATGATGAGGACTCCAATCCTCTATTTACAATGAATCAAGTACAATAATAAATCAGGGCTCCAACCCGAATTGAAGATTGCAGCCTTCAAACCACCAGGCTCCAACCTATAATATGTCAAGCACCAACTTGGAATTCATGAGGCTTCCACCTTTAGGGTTCCAACCCTATCTTTATAAGGCTCCAACCTATCCATTAGAATAGGTCTCCACCCTAGTCAACTCACTCAGGCTTTGACTTGGTCTTCTATTAGGGCTCCAACCCACGACTTCTAAACAATATAGGGTTTTGGTGAGACTTCCAAAATTTCTTCAATAAGTATCTAACTTGGTCTTTATGAATCTCCAAGAATATCTTCACTAAGCTTCAACAATGCATGGGGATCTGCTCCAATAGTGTATTTCAAGATAGGTCTCCAAGAATACATTTTTATCATCAATGACAACTTTGAAAATCACAAATATGTCTTTAACACTCCTTCTTCAATATGCTTCAACAATGAATGCTTCTCAAGTATTCAAAGGCTATAAGGGATCTTCTCCATTATGATCAATTAATGCAAGTCGACGTCTTCTTAGTTTTAAAAGGTGTCTCCATGAATCTTCATATACACAAGGAATCTTCTTCAAGTTTACTTCATTTGGGCACTTCAACAATGTTGTTACAATTAGGGTTTCTTAGCTATGAACTTCAACAGTTGCTTTGAAAGGCTACTTCAATATGACCTCAACAAGGTTAGTATCTCACAAGTCGTTGGTTATCTCCAACACAAACTCAAAGAATGTTCTTTACTATCCATAAGGTATGATCAAACTACACAGGTTTCAAGTAACCAGTCTCCACTGTGCTAGAAAGACTCCAAAGATAATTCTCCACAAGTTTAAGCATAATTTTCTTCACAAGAGGTATAGGATCCAATCCTAACATATTCTGTTTAGTCCAAAAATTACTCTGTCAAATATTTCAGGGTCTCCAATAGTTACAAGTCTAATGTATTGTAACATGTCTGAAGATTGAGGTTTTACTCACAAATGTAAGTGACTTTAAAACTTTCCATGCTCTTTTATTCCACAAGGTCTACAAAGGTCTACAAATTTCTGAGGCATTGCCACAACTCTCATGATGTAGGTCTACTTGAGGTATACAGAGTCAAATTTTAGAGTTCGTTAGGCCACAATTGTAGGCCTATTAGGGCCAAATTTACAAGCTTGAACAGAGATGATATTGCAGGTTTTGTTTGTCAAAATTTGTAGGCTCCTACAGGCTTGAGTGCACAATTTATGAGTCACTGGTCCAAGCACATGTCACAAGCACAAATTGTTGGACAAGTCCAAGTTGCTACAGGTTTAGAATTCAGATGATGTACTTACAGTTCTGAGGAAACACACCATTGTTCTTAAATTCCTTCATACCACAGGTCCAAAATAAAGGTTGGATTTAAGCCGCATAATTCACTCACGAAATCACCTCAAATACAGACTATTCTTACTTGAATTTGGTGCTCAAAATTAGAAGGTCTAGCCCCAATATGTACTTATTCTCTTATGTGAAAAGACACGTCTTTTGGGGTGATGAGACGACATGAAAATGTAGTCTGACCTTACCATATTTATAAATATTAATTTTAATTAAAAAAATTAACTGTATAAGGGGTGATCTGTGTAGGTTTTAACCCCGTACAGAAATCACTTGCATACAGATTCTAAAAATAGAAAATAAACAATGGCGAGAGCATAACACATAAAACAAATATACACAAATATTTTCCCCTGGATCCCAAAATCAAGACTACCAGATTGATTTTTCATTTTGTTCCTTTCAATGTTACAATACATATATATACATACTGAAGCATTCATAAACCCCAATCCATTAACCCTGGATTATAAGATAAACGTAGTTCCCTTGATCAGATCTACAAAATAACATGGACCAAAAACCTTCACACCCAAAACCATAGGTAGGTCTGCCCACCTAATATAGGGTCCAAAAAAAAAATTCCCGAGGTGCTACCTCGAACCTCATGTAAGTGAACTACCGCCACCCTGCAAACCCCCATGTGACCCCCCCCCACTGTGCCTGACGCAACAAAGGGGGGGCTAGCTGCCTGCCTTCTAACCCCCCAACTTCACTACTTGGGCTAGTCATGGAATGAATATAACACAACCCAACATTCTCCCACTTGTTGTTTTCTTTCCATAGGGGGCCACAAGAGAGCTTAGTCATTGATATAGCCCTACAACACCCATTTTTTCTCTACACCAAGAGAGATTCTTAGTGCTCACAGACTTTGTCAATGCATCTACAGTATTCTTCAAAGTGTCCACCTTTACCAGCAACACCTTTTTGTCTTCTACCATATCCCTCACAAAGTGATAATGAACATCAATATGCTTTGTCTTTGAATGATAAGAAGGGTTCTCTGCCAAGAAAAATGCACTTTGGTTGTCACAATCTATCCTTATAGCTCACTGTACTAACCCCATAATTGAATACATTCTCTGCAACCAAACTGCTTCCTTTCTTTTATGAGTGGATGTCATGTATTTTGCCTCTGTAGTTGACAGTGCCACTACACATTGTCTCTTACTCGTCCAACTGATTGCAAATCCAAATGGGTTAAACACATACCCACTAGTAGATCTTCTCTGATCCATATCTCTAGCCCAGTCCGCATCAACAAAGCCATGAATGTCCAAAACTCTGTCCAATACTAGCTTTCCTTGGTAGCATAAACCATAATCACTAGTGCCACACAAACACTTGAAAATCCGCTTCACTACTATCCAATGCTCCTTCCCTAGTTTTCAAATAAACCTATGCAATACTCCCACATCATGTGAAATGTATGGTCTAGTACAAACCATCGCATACATTAGGCTACCGACTACACTTGCATATGGAACACAGGATATGATCTAGGTGGTTGGTGATTTTTTGATAAAATCATCTTTTCCATCATAGTCCTCAAAGAGATCTTTCCAACGAGGTATCATGCGTGTCAAACGAAGATAATATGACCAATTCATGACCCCAGGAATTTGGCTGTCTAACTAACCCCAACGGGGCCCATAAACTCTTGGTCTTACATCTCCTCGAGTTAGGGTTTTGGTGGTTTAAGGTTTTCTATTATTGTTCAATAATAAAAAATCCTTTGAGCCTCACTGTAACGCAGTTCAAAGGCATGTAGCCGCCACATCTCTTCTCAGAGATAGGCTACCATCGTCGAGCTAGTCTCATTTCCATATTTTTTGTAAGCATATTTCATTTGATATTAATCAAAGGAAGTGTTATTTCTGCTACATCTCTCTATTTATGGTTATATCTGTAATTTGTTGCATTCCTTCATAAACCTGGATCAGTGGTATCATAGTGGTTTGCTCTTTCTCTTTTTTTCTTTGCATGTTGCCAACAAGGTTGGGATATAAGGAGTTAGGGCTCGATTTGATTGAACATTTTCAAGGTCAGCCTCGCAAACCTCGACGACCTCCCATGGCAGATGAAAAGAAAGACGAGGGTGCAGGCGATCCTATCAAAATATTTCTCGAAGAGGCCCTCGAGCGACAAAGGAACATGATGATGGACAACTTTTCCCAAATCCTTCACTGGCTACCTAGGGGCAACGCATCTACTTCCAACAGCTACTCTGGAAGTGCCACACCCTTTAAGGTGTTAGGTGTGGAGCATGATTATTTAGAGGTCTTTGTTTCAACCTGATGTATACCCTAGGAAGTTTGTACACCCCTCCATGCGAGGGGGTGTGGGGGGTACTTGTCCCCCACACGGGGGTTCAGAGGGGCCAATCTCCTCCGGCTAGGGGGTTCGGGGGCCAATGGTCCCCTGGCGAGGGTTTCGGGGGCAGTTCCTCCGAAGCTAAAAATAGATGTGAAATTGCCTTGTAAAAGTATAGTAATTTCTAGTCAATCTAGGTCATTCATTAGGCAAATGATCTAATGGTAGAACTTATGTTTAGTTCAGGGTTTTTTACCCTAGAAGGCAACCCCTCTCTTTGTATGAGGGCATTGTAATAAGGCTCTGAAATAGATGTGTATTCTCCGAGCGAGAAATAGAGAGGTGAGATTGTGAGAGAAAACAGAGGATATTACAGCGGATCTGTTGTAGGTTGTGTCTCTTCATTTTACTGGATAATAGAAAGGAAGGACTGGTTGCTCAGGGTGGACATAGCCCAAACTGTGTAAACCACGTATATCTATGTCTCTCTGGTTTTATGCATTTTCTGTGTTTATATTTCTGCTATATTCTATCTGTTCCATTGCTCTATAATATATAATTTTCTAACAACTAGTATCAGAGCTGAAGGTCCATTTGGCTGATAAACTCGCAGGAAAGAAGGCTTCCTAGTTCGAGTGGGAGCAATGGCGAAAGATGGTAAGTTTAGGGTCAAGAAATTTAATGGCAAAAACTTCTCGATGTGGAAGATGCAGATGGAAGATTATCTATATCAGAAAGATCTGTACCTACCATTGGGTGGAAAAACAAAGATGTCGACAGGTATGACAGATGAAGAATGGAAACTTCTCGATAGAAAGGCACTCGAAACAGTACGGTTGTGCCTCGCATCATCGGTCACCTTCAACATTTCGAAGGAAACAATGACAGAGGGTTCGATTAAGGTGTTGGTGAAACTATATGAAAAACCCTCAGCCTCAAACAAGGTTTTTCTTATGAAACAGTTATTTAATATGAAGATGTCAGAAGGTGGATCTGTTGCAGACCATTTAAATGATTTTAATACTATTACAAGTTAGTTAAGTTCTGTAGGGGTAAACTTTGATGATGAAGTTAGACCTTTGTTATTCTTATGCTCATTGCCAGAAATTTGGAATGGTTTAGTAATGGCCATTAGTACCTCTGTTTCTGGATCTAATACTTTAAAGTTTGATGATGTTGTTGGTGCTATCCTTAGCGAGGAAATGCAACGGAAAAGCTCCGGTGAGACATCAGGTAATGGTTTGAGTGTAGAGTCTAGGGGAAGAAAAATGGAAAGAGGAAAGAGCTCAGGATCTCGCAGTAAATCAAGGAAAGGCAGATCCACGTCTAGATCAGGGATAGTCTGCTAGAAATGAGGAAAGAAAGGACACCTAAAGAAACATTGTAGATCTCATAAGGGAAAAGAAGGAGATGCACAACAAGAAAACAATCATGAAGCGAATGTGATAGGTGAGGTGTTAATAGATGCTTTGATTCTTTCTTTCGAAAATATTACTGATTCCTGGGTGATAGATTCAGGGGCCTCATTCCATGCCACACCTGATAAGAAATAATTTCATGACTATGTTCAAGGAGAATTTGGAAAAGTCCATTTGGGTGATGATAAACCATGTAAAATTGTTGGAATGGGTAAGGTTCTTGTAAAACAGCAGAATGGAAACCAATGGCTACTAAAGGAGGTAAGGCATGTTCCAGATCTGAAGAAAAATCTGATTTCAACAGGGCAGTTAGGTGGTGAAGGTTGTGTGAAAACTTTCACAAATAAAGCTTGAAAGGTCACCCAAGGAGCCCTGGTAATAGCAAAAGGCGAAAAGGTTGGTACATTGTATTTATGCAATAGTATTTCTAACTCTGTTAATGCTTCAACTTCCAAAGGAGAAGATGCAGCATTATGGCATCATAGGCTTGGACACATGAGTGAGAAGGGGATGAAGATTCTTCACTCAAGGAATTTGTTGCCGGGTTTGAAGAATGTTGATTTGGACTTTTATGACAATTGCATTTATGGAAAACAGAAGAGAGTCAAATTTCTTGGAGTTAGGAAAGAAAAGAAGAGCGAAAAATTAGAGCGTGTGCATACAAATGTATTGGGACCTGCTCAGGTATCATCTCTTGGTGGCTCTCGTTATTGTTACTTTTATTGATGACGCAACTAGAAAAACTTGGATTTATTGTATTAAGAATAAATTTGATGTATTTGATACTTTCAAGAAATAGAAATCTTTGGTTGAGATTGAGACAAGAGAGAAATTGAAGTGTCTCAGATCAGAAAATGGAGGTGAACATTGTAGCAAAGAGTTTGATAGGTATTGTTCAGAGCATGGAACTCACAGAGACAAGACAGTTCCAAGAACACCACAAGAAAATGATGTGTCAGAAATGATGAACAGAACAATCATGGAGCGTGCAAGGTGCATGATATTGCATGCAGGATTGCCTTTACAATTTTGGGCAGATGCTGTAGATACTGCTATTTATCTAATAAATAGAGGGCCTTCAAGTTCCTTGGATGGTGGTGTTCCAGAGGAAGTATGGACAGGTAAAAAGGTAAACTACTCTTTTTTAAAGCCTTTTGGTTGCGAGGCCTTTGTCCATATTAATAAGAAAATAGAACAAAGCTTGAGGCAATATCAAAGAAATGTACCTTTATTGGATATGGTGTTAATACTTTTGGTTATCGCTTATATGATTATGAAAATAACAAAATCATTAGGAGCAGAGATGTAATATTCAATGAAAAGGTCTTGTATAAGAATTAGTTGTAGGAAAAGAAACAGGAAAAAGAAAACAAGGAATACATAGTCCTTGATGAGATCACTGAAAAAGTAAAGGTACCTGAAAATAATAATAATCAACAACCACAACAACAAAAACCACCACAACAACAACATGCACCCCAAACACCTGAAAGTGGTGTTAGAAGATCTACCAGGATAAGTATAACCCCTGAACGATACTCTCCTATATTATATTATTTATTGTTGACTGATTATGGTGATCCCGAATGTTATGAAGAAGCAATGCAGGTTGAAAGCGGGAAGAATTGGGAGCTAGCCATGGAAGAAGAGATGAACTCCTTAATGCATAACCAGATTTGGGACTTAGTCAGGTTGCCTGCAAGAAAAACTACATTGAAGAATAAATGGGTTTACAGGCTGAAGGAAGAAGATGGAGGAAAACAAAGGTACAAAGCTAGACTTGTGGTGAAGGGTTTGCACAGAAGAAGGTATTGATTTTGATGAAATATTTTCTCTTGTTGTTAAAATGACTTCAATCAGAACTATTCTAAGTCTAGTAGCAGTTGAAGATTTGCATCTTGAGCAGTTAGATGTAAAGACAATCTTTCTCCATGGGGATTTGGAGGAAGAGATATATATGCAGAAGCCACAAGGATATGAGGTAAAATGGAAGGACAAACTAGTGTGTAGGTTGAAGAAGTTCTTGTATGGCTTAAAACGGGCTCAAAGGCAGTGGTATCTAAAATTTGACAAGTTTATATCTGAACAAGGTTATACTAGATGTCACTCTGATCATTGTGTTTATCTGAAAAAGCAAAATGATGGCAGCTATATTATATTGTTATTGTATGTAGATGACATGCTTGTTGCAGGATCTAACATGCAGGAAATAAATGTGCTCAAAAGAAAATTGGCAAATTCATTTGCAATGAAGGATTTGGGGGCTGCAAAACAAATCCTTGGTATGAGAATAACTAGAGACAGGAAAAATCGTAAATTAACATTGTCTCAGAATGAGTACATACAAAAGTTGTTGAAAATATTTAACATGCACAGTGCAAAACTAGTTAGTACACCTTTTGCTAGCCATTTCAAACTTAGTAAGGAAAAGTGCCCAAAGACCCAAGAAGACATGGATTATATGTCTAAAGTTCCATATGCATCAGCAGTTGAAAACTTAATGTATGCAATGGTTTGCATAAGGCCTGATATTGCACATGCAGTTGGAGTTGTAAGTAGGTACATCAACAATCTAGGAAAGGAACATTGGATGGCAGTAAAATGGATTCTCAGACATTTGAAAGGTACCACAAATCAAGCATTATGCTTTGGTGGTTCAAACATTTCTCTACAGGGAATATGTTGATGCAGATATGGCGGGTGACAGAGATAACAGGAGAAGCACTACAGGATATGTATTCACTGTTGGTGGAACAACTGTCAGTTGGGTTTCAAAAATCCAAGTGTTGTTGCACTTTCAACAACAGAAGCAGAGTATGTTGCTGCTACAGAGGCTAGTAAAGAAATGATCTGGTTACAAAGGTTTATGGGTGAATTGGGTAAGGAGCATGATAAGGGCACATTATACAGGGATAGCCAA
>APFE030900721.1:229569-255897 GCA_000404065.3 Pinus taeda | reverse complement strand
GCTTCCTTTTGGATTATGTAATGCACCCGCAACATTTCAAAAGGCAGTACTAGGAATCTTTTCTGATCTAATCCATGATTGTGTAGAGGTCTACATGGATGATTTTACAGTTTATGGTGATTCATTTGAAGAGGCATTAGAAAATTTGGAAAAGGTCCTTATCAGATGTAAAGAAACAAATCTTTCCTTGAGTCATGAAAAATGCTTTATGATGTTTACTGAAGGAATTGTTTTAGGACATCATATTTCTGGAGATGGAATTAAAGTTGATAAATCAAAAGTTGAATTCATCTCCAAGTTGCCTATTCCAACTTGTCAGAAAGATGTTAGAAGTTTTCTGGGATTTACTGGGTATTATAGATTTATAGAAAACTTCACCAAAATAGCATCTCCACTCTTCAAATTGCTTACAAAAGACTGTGAATTCAAATGGGATTCTGATTGTCAATCAGCCTTTGAAACTTTGAAGACAAGAATATCTGAAGCACCCATTGTAAGAGGGCCAAATTGGAAACTTCATTTCCATATTTCTACAGATGCTTCAGATACAGCTCTAGGAGTTGTGTTGGGTCAAAAGGATTTAGTTCCTTATGCCATTTACTATACCAGTAAAATTTGACTCCCACTGAGTTGAACTATACTGTGACTGAAAAGGAGCTTCTAGTTGTTGTTCATGCAATCAATAAGTTTAGACATTATATAACAGGCTATGAAACTTTTGTCCATACTGATCATTCTGCAATTAGATATCTAATAAACAAACCTGTTACTAATGGCAGAGTTACAAGATGGCTCTTACTTTTCCAAGAATTCAATATTACTGTGTTGGATAGACCAGGAAAACAAAATACAGTAGCTGATTTCTTGTCTAGGATCCAAAATACTAAAGAAGATTCTCTTGTAGAGGATAAGTTTCCAAATGAATATTTGTTTGCAGTAACTACTATGGTATGCAGATATTGCTAACTATTTGGTTACAGGGAAACTGCCTCCACATCTATTTCTTGGTGAAAAAAGAAAAATTATTCAGGAGAGTTCAAAATATTCATGGATTTCTAATGGATTTTTTAAAACAGGGCCAGATTGTGTGATCATAAGATGTTTTCGGGATAATGAAATGCCTGACATCCTCAAGGCATGTCATGATGAGCCATGCAGTGGACACTTTGCTGACAAAAGGATGACCTATAAAATCCTTTCTTTAGGATATTATTGGCCTTCCCTTTTCAAGGACACAAAAGAATATGTCAGAAGGTGTGACCAGCTGCAAGAGTAGGAAACCGACTTTTCAAAGAACTTCATTACAACCTCAAGGTACTCATTGAACCCTTTGAAAAATGGGCTTTAGATTTCATTGGACCCATTAATCCACCATCTAAGCAAAAGAAGTATATATTGGTATGCACTGATTATGTCACTAAATGGGTAGAAGCCAAAGCATTACTTTCTGCTACTGAAAATTCAGTTTTTCACTTTCTTTATGAGGATATTTTACTCGCTTTGGTGTCCCAAGAGAAATTGTGACAGATCAGGGAAGTCAATTTACATTCAACATGATGGAGAAGCTGATGGAAGAATACAAGATCAAGCACAGAAAATCTACTCCTTACCATCCGCAAGCAAATAGCCAAGTGGAGTCTACAAACAAAGTCATTGAAAGTATCATCACCAAGACTATTCATCTACATAGAAGAGATTGGGCTGAAAGGCTTCTTGAAGCCTTATGGGCCTATAGAACTACATGGAGGAATACAATAGGACATTCTCCTTATGAAATTGTTTATGGGAAAGAAGTCCTGCTCCCCATTGAATTTCAAGTTAAAACTTTCAAGATGGCAGTTCAGTTGGGGATGGACTTATCAGAAGCTCAAAAACACAGAATGGAGCATTTGAATGAACTAGATGAGATTAGACAAGAAGCAATTTTAAGAACTGATCTAGTCCAACATCAAAGAGCTAAGTGGCATGACAGATATATCAAAGAGAAAAAGTTTCAAGAGGGAGATTGGGCACTACTATTTGATTCCAAGTTTCAAGACTTCAAAGGAAAATTTCAGACTCATTGGCTTGGGCCATATGAGATCGACAAAGTCTTTAACAAGGGAGCGGTAAGAATCAAGACCATTGATGAATTTCAAACTCCTCTTATTGTGAATGGCCATAGATTAAAGATTTATGATAAGCCACTCTCAAAAGAAGAATTTGTCAGAATGTTTCAAGAGATTTCTGCAATAAGGTTGGTGAAGAAGAATCCTTCTTCCCCACCAACGTAGCCTTTGTTCCTTTCTGTTAAAAAAACAAAAAAAGAGAAAAAATAAATAAATTTGTATAAGCCTGAAAACCAATCTCTGATTGGCAGTCTTATACAGAAAATGTAGAGTGAAAATCAGAGACACTTGACACTCTATATTTTCCAAAAAAAAAATCTTCCTTTCTTTATCATTTCCATTTTTCACTCCACTCACTTCATCTCACTACATTTCATTTCCATTTTCACTCCACTCACTTCATTTCACTCCATCTCATCCATTTCATTTCATCAATAAAAGTTTCTTTTCCCCCATGATCATTTCCATTCAGATAGTTATTGACTAACTATCTCTATTTAGCTAAGTGGTTGTTGTGCCAAGTTTCCGCAGCCGGAATCAGTTTCCGCAGCCAGAAGCAGTTTCCGCAGCCACCACTCTATTTTTCAAATTTACAATCAAGGTGTTAGTGCAATAAAATAAAAATGCAGGTATGACCAAGCATGAAGACATGGATATGGAGCATCTACAGACATCAATAGGGAGCAATTGAGTCAGGGCTACTGGACAACAAAGACAAGGATTCTAAAGGTATGGGCAAAAATTTATTTCAAATAGCAACTAAAGGCACAAATTTACATAGTTATTGAACCATTAAAGCTCACTATGTGCAATGATTATTATGATAGCCCCACTACCATTCCACGACCTTACTCCATAAATCATGCATTTACTCCCTAAATGGTCTCATGATTATTTTTCGGGTTCAACTCATAGATGAACTGCACTTTCGCACTCCACTTGTATTCATGAGACATGACCTATGTGAATACGACTCCTCTCCACCTTACTTTGTGCAATCATTTTATCAAACGTGTAACGTCTCTCACACCATTCAATTCAAAATTCCGACGCCATTTCACTTGTGTTAAAGCCGCACTTCATTAGCATATGCCTCCATTCTATCTCGGCTGCTCATCCCCTATTCTGCTTACAACTCCTGAACATCCCAATTCCCGTATCCATTTTCCATCTTGGCCATTGTTCTCCCACAAAACCTTGCAAACAGAACCGTCTTACCTCTGATAAAACCCTCATATAATACGCAGTTGAATTCCAGAGAAGAATTTTTAACAAAGGAAGATGGGACGGCTACTGAGGGCAGAGCCAAAATGGCTTAAATTTTTAGAAGGATACCCTCAGGCAAAGGAATTGCTAAAGAAAGCCAAATGGCTTCGTTTCATCTAGAAATTCGAAGGCCATAATAAGGAAGTCACGAAAGCCTTTGCAAGGTCTTTCAATGACCAGGTGGTAGAGATTGGAGACCTGAAATTCACGGTCTCTGAAGCCTCAATTGTTGCAACTACAGATTTGCCCCGGGAAGGTGAGCGTTGGTTTAAGAACAAAAGTCTGGACGAGCAAGCATGGAGAGTCATATTGCGTAACCTAGGTATGGATGTTACTGTATTTACAAGAGGGATTCCTGTTAATGCACTGAAAGAAGAATGGGCAGGCCTACTATTAATCATTCAAAAATTTATTACTTGTGAAGGCCGGTTTGGGACGATGTACATGTATCACACTAGGCTCTTGATGAACTTTCTAGAGAAACAAGCTCTTAATTTTCCCTATTTCTTACTGTTGAGTTTGAAAAAGATGAGCAATACAGTCCAAAAGAACATAGGAGATATAGAGCCTCATTTATATCATCATGGACTCGTGAGGATTCTAGTTGAAGACCAGTTGAAAAGAAACAAAGATACTTGGGAACGGTTTCTAGTGAGAAACTATTTTCAAGAACAATTTGAAGCCCCAGGAAGTAGTACACCAAAGGCACCGAGAAAGAGTAGGAGAAAAGGAAAAAGTGTCATAATCCAAGACTCTCCTATTGATAAAACTAAAGAAACTGTTCAAAAAGAAAAGGAGGAAAGAATTAAGGACAAAAAGCAGAGAAAGTTGAAGGGAAAGAGGAACTTACAAGATGTCTACCAATCACCAGAACCATCTATAGAGGAAGACTATCAAGTGTTATCTGAGAGACTAGCACACCTCCAAAAACAAGCTGCCACAGTTAAGAAGGAAGAAAAAGGGAAACAAATTATGGAAGAGGAAAGTACTAGCCCACAGTACTTAAGAAGGAGCAGCAGGCTCAAATGGAAATGGAGGAGAACACAAGTAAAAGGACCCCACTTCATTGACTTGGGTGGGGAAACACCTGAGAAACCTCAAGCGGGCCATAGTCCACCTCATCCTCTACCTAATATTGAAGCCAACACTTCTGATGTTGATGAAAGCCCTTCTCGGCCAGAACTAGAAGACAGTCCTCCCCCTCAACAAGACTTTGAAGCCATCCCGAGGAAAACACCTAAAATTGATCCAAAATAGCAAGAAGTATATGACTACCTCGAATCTTCAGAGAAGAAAGCTGCAGGCCCGAGCACACCATCCATTCTACCTCACATGACACAAGATGCACAGGTTCAAGCTTTGAAACAAGAAGTGTTTGAATTGGAGGTTTTAAATAGGCACATTAAACAAGAAAATGAGGCATTAAAAGAGCAAATAAAAGTGGACAAAATTATTCATGATAATACCATGTTACATATGGGTTTATGGCAGAAGAAGAACAAGAAACTAAAGAAGAAGTGTAGAAAGTTGAGCAAGGAATTAATCAATCTCAAGTTCAGATGTTTGATAAGGCAACCCAGGATGGTGGTAGCACCAAGAAAGAAGAGGAGAGGACTGGATGTATTATCAGAGGCTTCAGAATACATAGACTAAAGAGAGATGACTAATTTTTGGTTGCATGAGGACATGCAACACCTTCACAGTGGGGGTGTGTTGAGTTCCAAACTTACACCTTCCCTACATTCCTTTTTAGCCTTTTTCTCCAGTTACCTGAACCTCTAAGCTACCAAATCACTGCATAATAGTTTAAAATGAGTATATAAATGGTTTCGTAACTATGTTTTGTGACTGCTATTTGGTTTAGATTTTTGTTCAACCAGCTGTGGAATTTGTCACTTTCCGCAGCCATAATCAGTTTCCGCAGCCTTTTTGTTAAACTCTATGCTACAGGTGTCTATTGAAGAACTTAGCCACATGGGCAAGCTATAAAGGACGTGGACATGGAACGTGTCCCCTTGGTTCAGCGAAATACTCCACAGAAGCCTGTGGTCAAGGCCGGTTAAACGGTGGTCAATACAAGGAGTTAAGCAGTGGCATGGCTCTGTTTTCAGCACGAGGAGGATTGCGTGGCAAGGTCCTAAGTTTTAGGAGTTGTGTTAACACCTAGGGACTGCTCATCAACCGAATCCAACAAACCATCTCTTGGATTTACTGCCCACAACTACCATGCTGCTATAATTCCAGTTATTGTCTTTTACGTGCTTGGCTACCAGCGCAGGTCGTGTTAGTTTTTTATGTATTTTCTGCTATAAATAACGCATCTTCATATGCGTATAGGCTGGAGTTGCTTTGTGTAAACTTGACTGTTGTAAGAGCCTTTGAGCCGAGACTTAGTCTCTATTTCATAATTGCTTTGCAATATATGAGAAGAAGCTGATTTTGCGTTCAATTTCATGATTGGTTCTGATTGACCGAGGGTGCAGAGGGCCCCTGTACACCAAGTTCCTGTAGTTGATGTATAGTTTTATGTTTTTCTTCATTTTACGCTCTTCATACCATAGATACTTGCTGTATATATTAACTTGTTCATGGTATTCATGTTTGTTGTTCATAAGTTCTTTTATGCTTTTATTTAATTGTCAACTGATCATTGTTTGCATTTCAGGTTCTAATAGGAAGCCCAGGCAGTACATATAATTTTTTATGACTAATGACGTGATGGGATTATCTTGTCCTACTGCTGATTTGTTTTATTGGTTTTAATTCCAACATTGCTTATTTCTTAGTTTTGCTTTGTTCATTTACTTTTCTGCAAGTTAGTGATTAGACTATTCATATCATTCTTCGGTTACCAATTGATGAGGGATTGTAGAGCGAATGTGTAGCTTAATCTTAGTTTTATTTCATGCAACTTAGATATCAGATCATTCAATTTGTGTATGACTACTTCCTATAGCCAGAGCGAGTCAAATGGTGAGGGGTCAAAAATGAGTTGATGTGATATGATTAGTTTACTTTGCTTTCAGTCTTTGAATTGCTTTGAGTTCAGTCTTTTCTCTTTTTTTTATAACAACAACAAGGATATTGGGTTCCATAGTCATAGTTTACTATTTTGTTAATTAGAATCTAGGCACATCTTAATTTCGTCATTGTAAAGTTTGAACACCTTTGGAACACTTTGAAGTTTGGAAATTATTCATTGAATACATTTTTCCATACTCGATTACTAGAATCACCATCTCACACACACCATCTCACATTAGGGAATCAACAAGAAGATAAATCCAAAAACAAACCAAAAAAACTAAAAACGACAAAGAAATAAGAAAATGGTTATCTTGCATAGATAGTGCACTTCACTTCGACAGTTTACGACTCCCGGATTGACAATTTATAAAGCAATTTAGAACACACTAAGTTGACCAAACAACTATAAACATGAATCTTCTTGGTGATAGGGCAGCAGATTTGCATATGAAAAGTAATGTTGTTTGGTTGGAGCTAGGTGTTGAAAACACAAAGTTCTTTCACTAATTTTCCAACTATTCGAAGAACGTAAACGCCACTTAGGAACTATCTAATGATGAAGGGGTCCAACTTCTAGGTTTTAAGGAGTTTGCACAAGCAGGGGTTCATCATTTTGTTAATATCAATAAAGAACTAAAGGTTGGAAATCTTGTGGAGGTAGTGAAGGTATTCTCCTTTCTCTCATGTTTGGTCTTAGCAGAAGATAATGAAGCATTGTTTGAAGAAATAAATTTAGCATAATTAGTAGGGGGTTTATTGTTTTTTCTGAAAAGGGAAAATTCCAAGCTCAAATTGTTGAATGGTTGATCTTTTTATATCCTTTCTTGACTTATTGAGAAAGGACTTGTTAAGAGTGTTTGAAGAAGTAAGAAGGATGGGTAGGGTTCTTCCAAATTTTAATTCTACCTTCATTGCTTTGATCTCAAAAGTTTACAAGCCAAAATATTTTGAGGATTTTAGGTCAATCTCATTTTGCAATTGCATGTATAAAATCATTGCAAAAATCCTAGCAATGGTGCTAAATAAATTGATGTACATTATCACATCCCTAGAGCAATTTGGATTCCTCAAAGGGAGGCAAATCCTTAACATGGTAAGTGAAACTTAGGAAGGACTTCATAGTATAGATACAAAGAAGTCAAGTGTTATGGTGGTAGAGATAGATCTTTCAAAGGCTCATAATCATATATGTTGATTATATCTAAGAATGCTTCTAATTCGTACGGGGTTCTCCTTAAATATGGTTAACTAAATCAGGGCCTATGTGATGTCTGTCTCTTTTGCAGTGTTGATGAATGGGGTTGCCTCTCCTTTTTTTACCCTAAGAAGAAGTATGTGTTAAGGATGCCCATTATCACCTTATATTTTTCTCCTAGTGGTAAAGGGCTTAAGTTGTGCAATAACAAATGCCAAGAGAATTGGTAGGTAAAAAGTAATCAAGATGGAAGTGGAGTTTATGCTGACTCATTTGTTGTTTGAAGATGTACTATTGTTCATGAATGGAACTTTGTGAGACGGTTTATATTCAAGAGATTTTGTGCCTTTATATTAAATATGTGGGTATGGTGGTTAATGTGGAAAACATGATGTTGTATTTTAATGGTGTGGATGAAAGGACAAGAGAGGAACCATTAGATACTTTTCACATTCAAGATTTTGAGCTTATTAAAGGGGTTGAGTATCTTCGATATATGCTCAAACCCAATACCTATAAGTAGAAACATTATAGATCTATTTTAGGAAAGGTTGAGAAACATATTCACTTCAAGTGCAATTGTTGGTTGCCAAGAGTTGGTCATTTGACTATGGAGAAGGCAATGTTAGAAGCAATCCCAATTTATTAGAAGTGTTTGGCTCATATACCCAAAAGCATTATGGAAAAGATAAGGAAATTTTGTTTCATATGTCTTTGGAGTGTAAAGAAGGATAGGAGAGAATCCATTGGAAAATTTGGAAATTTATGCCAAGACCAAAGGATGAGGGGGGATGGGGGCTCAAAAACATTCATGTCTTTGGAGCAGTGCAAGAAAGAAATTTAATATTGAATTTGATAATTAAGGAGAATCTATTAAAGAGATTAACTCATTAAAAGTATTTGGAGCCTAACTCTAATTTAACTTGGATAAGAAGAGGGGATCGAAATTGGAAAATGGTTTAGCACATTAGAAGATGTTAGTGTCCTATTTCCCAATGGTAGGTAGGTTCTTAGGTTGGAAGGTTGGAAAGGGAGGAGGGGAGGCATTGACATTATTATGATTTGTGGGTACTAGGTAATATTATCATTCAAACTTGTATAGTTTCTATAGGGATGGAATATTCAAACTCTTAAATATTTTTGTGACCCTATCAGAACTGCCATTGGACATAGACCTCGAGGATGGATAGGTATTTGGGTCTAAAAGGGGTTTGGAAGCAGCAATGTGATATGGATTGGATCATTATATTATTTTTCATCCATCTCAATGCATTCGAAGTGGAAAAAAATGGAGGAATCAACTCACAAGACCATTTTTACTGACAGGACCCAGTTTGCAAAAACAGGGTCTAAAACCTTGCAAGAGTGTTTTGAGGCATCAAACGATATGTTTTTGGGGGTAAAACTTTTTCTATTTAGAATGACACATTTTCATGATATTCTACACACATATATTATTCTAACGACGCAAGAAGTGCGTTAATCAGAGTTTATATATGAAAGTTATGCCACTCAAAATTTGACCTTGTTTTCACACCCATAATTCGAGAGGATGCCACATCAGCCCCTATTATTCATGGAAAAGGGGATAGCCACATGATTATGATGTAAAATACTCTGGAAGAGTCAATATTGTAACTATGGTTAAGAGTTGAGGTAGTCAAACTTAACCACTAGTAGGCTATCAGGTTGTGTTATAATTGGGCCACAAGGAGGAAGAGGCATTCGATTCTTTTGAGTGCATTTGTTCCATAGTTGAGAAAAAATAGCCAAGAGGTATAGGAGATAGAGCATATAGAGAGGATTGATGCATTGTAGCAGCCCATGGGCCACAGGCCATACTCCTTGTATTTGCAACCATATTTCCAGACAGAGAAAGAGATCAAAGCGACCTCACCTTCCAGCTGGGTTTTTCTCCCTAAAGGGTTTCCCAGAGAAAATCTTGTATCAAATGTGTGTGTGAAATTTTATTTTTTCGTTCTCTATTTTCTGCATAAGTTTTATTTGCATGCATGAACTATTTATAATAAAATCTACATATCTAGAAATCTAATAAAATTGTAATAGTGTAGAATTTCATATTTTAAATATAATATTATCATATATGTTGTGACAAACTGTCCAATGGAATATCCATGGCAAATTATAGATCAAAATGGGAAACCTTCACCAACGAATTACAAAGAACCCATATTAGAAATCAAGAGTAGCTCGATGGTCTTATTTGGATAAGAACAAGGTGAAAATTTTGTATGTGGTGAAAGTAGGTTACCTATCTTTGATGATTGTGTCACAAGAACCCATGGTCTCATCGTGGAAGAGGATCTAGAAGGTTAAGTTGCCAAAGAAGAATGAGATATTTATGTGGGTAGTATTGTGGAACAAAGTGCTGACTTGGGAGGCTCAATGGTAAAGGAATATAAATGAACCAAGCTTCTATGTGCTCTATAGGAAGGTTGAGGAAATAACTCATCATTTATTTGTGTAGTGTCATTTTATCTAATAAGTTTGGTGTGACATCAATTTTTTTTTGAACCAAATGGACCTATGGAATTAAGAAGATTACACTTTGTATCTAGTGTTAGTTCAATAGGACATAACTAAATCTTTTTAGTGTCTTACCTTTTCTTGTTCTATGGGGTGTTTGTTTATCTTGCAACCATAGATTATTTGCTAATAAATGAGTTCCAAATTTCATGTGTTCTCACAAGTTGAGGCTCCTTTTTCTTTGTAAAGAAAGATCCTTCTCCAAAGCCTTGCCTCAACAAGTCAGTGACTTGTTAGTCAACACAATTTGTAGTTAGGAATTCTTTGATGGGATGTGCCAGGGGCCTCAATTGCTTTGTGGGTTGGGCATGTTTTATATATTCAAATTCTCATTATTTTACTCTGAAGGAAAATTGTGGCAAGGGCACAAACAATCTAATGAAATTGCTAGTGCTAAAAATTATATTAAGAAGAGCCTCGAAGTATGGTTTGAGAGCCTTGAAAGTCTTTGGGGATGCCTTATTGGTGGTCAAATAGATGTTAGGTAAACAACTTAATCATAATTTAAATTTGCATGATCTAGTGCTCAACTTGAAGGAAGTAATTTCAGTGCTTGAATGCTTTTCTATCGGTCACATATTTAAGGAAATGAATCACTATGGCAATGTCTATCAAATTAATATTTAATTATGCACTTTGGAGAAACCTATATGGTGAAATTTTTTGAGGTTGAGACTCGTGAGTTTCAGAGAAAATTATGAAGTTGAAGTTCATGGTTTGAAACTTTCATTCACTTTATTGGTTTTAAAATATGATGTCAACAAATATAAAAATATAGTTGGTTATGTTTAAAAGTATTTATATTTTGTTAAAAATGAATGGTAAGAATAATATAGCTTCTTAGATGAAAATATCGTGTGACGGTGGAAATTTTTTTACATACAAAAGCATTTGAAAAATGTTCTTTTATATTGTTTTTAATGTAAAATTTATATATATATATATATATATAATATATATTATATATATAATAAACAAGTTGTTTTTACCAAAGTCCTCTTGTATATCCTCTTTATGTATTAATTCTAACAATTATGGAAAGAATACATATTTTATAATCTTTGTAACTTTTTGTTGTGAGAAATTTTGTTAGTTATATTATTTCGATTTACATGATGGATGTAGTAGTTTATTTTGGTGTATATCCTCTTTTATGTATTAATTCTAACCATTATTGAAAGAATATATATTATATAATTTTTATAATTTTTTATTGTGAGAAATCTTGATAGCTATAGTATTTTGATTTTCATCATGGATGTAAATGAAAAAAATAGATTGTATTGATGGCAAAGTGATCATTTTTTTCTTTTAACATTTTTTTTGTTTTATTATTAGTAACTGATTTATTTTTTCTATGGAAAAAATCTTAATGTTATTCAATTTGAAAACAAGGAAAAATTTACATTTTGTAGATGTCTGATGGCATTACAATCACATGAGTCAAAAGCCTACCCACAAAGAAGAGCTCAAAGCTCCCATATGAACAATCCTCCGAAGATCCATAAAACATCTATAAAATATTGGGCATAGGTCACACGGATAACCCCAATAAATCCCCAAAAAATCCTAGAGAAATCAAACCCTAGGACAAGGTTTGAGGAAAACTAAAAGGCCAAGCATGGCCACCAAAAACGAAGAAAGGGAAGCAAAGAAATCCTGAAACCCCAGTTGAATAAACTTGGGAACAAGTCGTCCAAAATGCCAAATGAAAGGCAACATCCACAACAGTGTCAGATCCTCTGCAAATGAAGAAAAAGAGGCATGTATCTGGGGCCAAAAACAACAAAGGAACTGTGGCAGCCCTGCTTCCTCAATTCCCAACTCCAGAACATCTGCAATATGAAAAAACTGGCTCGAACAGAGAGTCAAGACGACTAAGCCTCAACCTCACTCCCTCAACTCCCTTCTCAAAACTGAGGCTCCGCCAAAAGAAAGCCACAACGGGTAGGCAATGATGAAGGGCAAAAGGTTGATCTATAGAAAGGCTACCATAATCCTGTAACCCTATTCACAAACCATCAAGAGGCAACAACAACGTCCAGAACAACAACGGGCAACGAGCCAAATCGATGGAGTGTTGTGGCATCATCGAACTAGAGCAGGAGGAGAACTAAGAGTTGTGGTAGCAAGGGTTTCATGTCGACAAAGCCGCCCTCTTATTATTAGTAATTGGTTAATGGAATAGAAGTTTATATTTTTATGGATTTAAAAATTAAATTTACTAATAATATAGTTTTTTTTTTTGTATTTTTAAATTCTTATTTTAAAACTAAGATGATTGATTGTTATTCCCTCTCCATAAATTCAAGTCTTACAATTAACTTGATGAGTTTATTTTATTTTTTGTATTGAAAAGCACTTTATGAAAAAATATTGTAATGATTGTAAATAAATATAAACATTTTAGTATGACTTAAATTAAAAAAAAAAACTAAAATATAACAAAATTCATCCTAATATTAAAATTAAAAAATTGAAACATATATAAATATCGTGGAGAGTTTTTAAATATATAACTATTCACATTTTAACATTAAGTAATTATTATTTACCGATGTTCTATTCTCTATAATTTCCAATACAAAAATATGATAGATTTTTCGTCCAAATACAAAAAGAATACACTAAAGGAGAATTACTTCTTCCACCAGGTTGAGGAGTAGAAGCTCTTATCCACCCAACAAATAAGAAATAGCAGCCAAAGCCCTAATGTAATAAACAGATACAAAGATATTGCCCTATAAAATTATCAGGTAGAATTGATTTTTTTTTTCGAGGACACAGCTATGTTGTGTTTTTCATTTTTAATTAAAATATGTATCTTTAAAATAAGTATTTTTTGGAAATTATACGGATGAGATGGGGAAATTTATCGATTGTATGAGATGTTGATTAATTTGAATTATTATAAATAAATTAATGTAATGTTATAAATTTAATAGTTAAAGTAATTTTAAAATCATATTTATTTTTAATATGCACTATTATATGGCCTGTGTAAACAATTGAGATGTAATAATTATACCTATACAATATTAATGAATATTTTATTATTTTAATTATTAATTATAATTTTATATATAATATATATATATATATATATATATATATATATATATATATATATAATTTTAAGTAAATATAAATATTGAATCTAAATTAATCACAGTAATTTTTCTAGGTTTTAAGAATGTTTTAATTAAATATTAATGTTTTGTTGTGATACTAAATATGTTTTTAGAAATATTATTATTTTTTTTAATCTTTCTAGGTTTGTACATTTATTTTATACTTTTCTATAAATGCATATACAAACAATTTGCTTGAAACATTTAGAATGTATATACAAATAACTGGCTTGAAACATTTAGAGCAAATGCCTAAGTAGGCAGTGTTATTCTTGGTTGAAAGGTATTCCAACATTGTTTAAAGTTTTTGTGAAAGGAGCACAAATCACTTGATCACAACAAAAGACTATTCGGGTTTTCTTTCTTCGTTAATTGAAAATACATAACATAATGATTAGCAATTGGCCTCATTGGAAATGTATGTACCATGGATCCCAATTACGTCAACAATGATGCACATACAACTCATTTTTTAATCATAAAACTTTGTTTACTTTGAATACGTAAATGTGGTTATTATCAAGCGACATGTCTAAATGTTTCAGTGTTATCAGCTAGCTTCTTTGATAAATCATTACATGTCATAAATTAAGTTCATCAACTATGATGAATAATAATGCATATCCCTTGATGACAAAAGTTTCTCCTTATTTTCATCCATGTAGTGAAAATGAAGATGGAGCAGATTCAATTTCTTCCATAGGCCCTTCCAGTACATCTCTACATGCATGTTTCTCATTCTTTCCTCAATGATAGCAATCGAACAATGAAATATAATTCTTGATAATGAAAACTCAATTCATTTAAGAGATTCTCAATGTCTATCATGCTCAAGACGTTGGTGTAGTTAGGTATAGCATTAAGGCATAGATTTAGGGTTCATGTTTTGTTCTCAAGAATGTATAAACACATTTGTTGCCTTAGCTCAACCTAGGAGACAATATTGTTAATGTTGAAGCACTATTGAGAGTATCGATTAACGTCATGTTTGGTGTCCCAAATCCTCTCGAGCATCATGTGATTGTAAAGCAACTGAAAAGGGTCATATTTCATAGGAAATCAAATTGGATCGTAAATGAATTCTAGAACCAACATATCAACATATTCTAGAACACCATCTAACTCCATTTTCATAATTTGCATGGAAAGGTTTTCGTGATAGAAGTGAAGGAAGAGGATGCATATGATTTTGAGATATGTGGGAAGAGATTTTATATGTAAAAATTAGTAGAACACTCTCTTGCTTGATGCACATGCTTAGGGTTCACTCCCCATCTCAAATCACTTTGTCCATATATTATATAGTATATATATATATATATATATATATATATAGCCCCCTGGAGCAACTCAATTAGCTATCATCGTGATAATTAAGTCTTATGTACCAAGAGATTCAAGGTTCAAATCGATCTAATTTACCTATGTCTATGAAAGAGGTGTACATAGGCACCTAGAGGTTATAGTGGTAGTGGTTGGAATCGACCCTGTGTCACATAATTACGAAACTGGGCTAGTTGTTGATTCCTCTAGTCATAAAATAGTAATAATATAATCATCCCCATTTGGGGTGTTCATGTGAGGTGTCTCCCTCATCTGCTCATGATGAGAGTCGACAATATAAATGAAGTGGGAAAGTTGCCCTCCAAATGGAAGCTTGCATGGATACTCATACACCACACTCTGGAAACCATGAAATCTAGCTTGCGGGAAGTTGTAGAGTACCTGTTACCAAATGTACAGACCTTAAGGGAAGGACAATTAACCCATTAATCAACTTGCAAGGGAATTTTGAGAGTTATATTGACAATTATGGTGGATGGATGCAACATTATAGCTCTGGATGGTTGGCTGAGGATAAATATTCCATGTTCGACAAAGATTGCATGAGGTTAATATGCCTTCATGGATTATTGAGAGGTTTTGTGAAGTTGCTTGTCCTAGAAATTTAATTCATGGAGGATCTAAGGCATGTTGGGATTATAGTGCTTATCAATTGGAAATTAGTCAGATGAGGAAGCTCCACCTTCGACGTAATTCACAAAAAACACTATCAATTTAGGTTTGGCTTACCTATCATATCAATTTGGGATTGTGCTTCAATTGAATATGTTTTTCTAGTAGCATTGAGCTTGAAAATTGGGATTATTTGTGTATGGTTTATCTTCCATAGATGGGATTGTTAATTATGGGGGGAATGTTGATTTCAACTCGTTGATTTCTTGACCTCTCTCTAGTTATTTTCTTGACCACCTTTCTAATCTCCCCTTTCAATCTTTTCCTAAGCCAACACTAATTCTTTTGGAAAAAAAAATTGCTCTCCCTCGTTGGTTTTCTAAGTATAGTTCTCTCAATCTTCCTTCCCAGCTCTTGCATAGCCATTCTCCCTTTCCCATCACCCACATTACTCTTTGTTTCTTACCCCTTTATTAATTCAGGCTCAATGGCATGGTGTTGACTAACTGCTATTCAACGTGGTGGAAGAAGAGGAAAATGTAGCTTCTCCCTAGCAACTAAGCATAGTCCTCCTTTTTTTTCAACACACTACGACCCAAGCTGCAATGCAAGCAAATATGGAGTGTTATAGGGATATCATTTATGCAATGGTTCAAAGGCCCATCTCTAATGTAGATGAGAGGGTTGGAAATTCCAGGTGCTACATACCAAACATACAAGTTGAATGAGACATTAAGGATTTGGATCCCTTGGGTGGGAACTACACTAGGGCAAGGGAAACCTCCTATATGTATACCATAAACCTCTACTAGAATGCCAAGACACTCATGGGAAGAATCTTAATTAACAAAGTTGATACCCAACAAGAATTGGTCATATGCATGGAAAAAATTGATGGATAAATTTGACAAGCTCAATAAACATTTCTCAACCCTCGTCAAGAACCTGAAAAATATTGACTTTTCTTCCTATGACAATGACAGTGAGCCTCAGGCACCAGTACTGGTGCATTCTCCTACAATGTAAAAGTAAGCAAGCAAGTCTTTTGAAGCAAAATATCTTGTTGGAAATATTGAGAGGGGGGTGAATCAGTATTTCTTTTTAATTGTTATTTTTACCAGTTAGATCACTTATAATTAGAACACAAAATGAACAATAAGAATAAATACTTTACTAATCAGAGATAATGAGGACTCCAATCCTCTTCTTTACGATAAATCAAGTACAATAATAATTAGGGCTCCAACCCTAGATGAATAAAACCATTCTTCAATCCACTAGGCTCCAACCTGTATTTTTCTAAGCACCGACTTGGACTTCACGAGGCTCCAACCTCTAGGGGTACAACCCTATCTTCCCAAGGTTCCAACTTTGTCGCTTTTAGGAACTAACCTCTAGGAATCCAAACCTATCTCCCAAGGCACCAACCTTGTCTCTATGAGGCTCCAACCTCCTGCTTCAACTCGTCGAGATAAGGCTAGTAATTATCCATGGCACCCAATGTCTTCTTCAACGAGCCCTATCTATCTTCAGCAATGCCTCCTCCAAATCACTTCATCAATGACAACCTTGTCTTCTTAGAAGGTGTCGCCAATGCTCTTCATATTACCCACACAAGTTTCTTCAAGGTTATATCATAAGGACCTTCAGCAATGCATCATGATGTTTTCAATCAGCTAAATCTTCTCAAAAGGATTTCTTCACCAAGATACACTAAGCCTACTCCAAAAATATCTTCAAAATCAAACCAGTTCAATCCAAGGTCTTGCTCCACTACAATTCCTCAACAAAGTACTTCAAATTACTTCTTCAACAAGTTCTGAGGCACTTGTGAACTAGTCTTCCCGAGCTTTGTATCCCTTCAAACGATACCTACAAGCTGGCCTTCAATCGATGCTAATGACATGCTATATAATACAGGTCTCCAAGATATAATGGATTTGTAATCCGAGCTCCACAAACCACCATCCAAACACCTCTCCACAGTTTTAAGCACTGATCAAAGATAATTGTCCAAACTTCTGCACTAGGTAGCTTCCACACTATTCAAAATCTTTTACAGGATAAGAGTAATATCTCCACAAATGTATTTACCATAGGTTCGATCACTGAAGTGAGTTACCACAGTAGTCACCACAGATCCGAGGTTCCTCTTGTAGATGTCCATAGGTCCTTTGTAATCCGAGCTTCAGTTCTTGGTTACTGACCACAGGTCTGATGGTATGGTAGATCATTGTTGATGACCAGCTTGTTGCTTCAATGGATGCAGGCCTTCTGATCTCCTCATCTCTTCTGGGTACTATAGTAATCATTTTCTGTGTGAAGTTGTCTTGGTTATTAATTGAATGCTTCAGATACTTCTTGTTTACAAATTAACGACTAGTATCAGAATACTTCGGATACTTCTCATTCTCAATGGATGAAGGCCTTCTGAGTTCCAATCCAATAGGTATGATATTTCTTCAGATACATCTTGAAGGTTTTACAAAGCCTCGTTAGGTATCAAGCGTATTGTTCCTTGTTGCTGGTCCAAATGTTTCACAGGTCCGAGAGATTTTGTTTCATCAATATTTAACCCAACCAAAATTTGCTTCCTCTCCTCGACCTTAAGCTTCCTTTCCTCGGTGTTGTAAAGTTCATGAGTTGTGAATTGTATCTTACTCTTTGTGTTGGATAATCGAAGATGGTTGTAGGAAGCCGACTTGGGAGACAGGGTATAGATTTTGTGTTTGATAACCGAAGATGGTTGGAGGAAGCCGACTTGGGAGACAGAGTATAGGCCAGCTAGACTGTATAAATAAGACATGTGACCTTAAAAAAATCAATTGTCATCAATGGCAGACAAGGATGGGTATCATAGGTTTAGGTATCAGAAGCTTTAACATGACACAACCTTGAAAACTTGCGATATAGGAAATTTTTGATCAGTAGACGCGATATTATATTAAAATGTTATGATAAATCCAATCGGGTCTGCAACCATATCAACAATCAGAGATTAGGTCTTATCGGAGGTTCCATTTCAAAATTTCTGATAAAGTGGCGAATACGATTTGATAATTAGATTTCTAACTTAAATCAAGTTGGGTCCACATATCGAAAGTCAGAGCAAATCAAAGGTTATATGATATCGCATATCAGAGATCAGAGGTTTTGAGTGGTGACACATAATAAAAACACCAATATGATATTTATCCGATAGGGTTTTATTATATGTGTTGTGTTATATATGATCCCCATTGTAATGTCTTCAACTATGTCATCATATCATCTCCATGTCATCATATGGTCCTCCATATCATCATGTGGTCTCCATCCATGTCATTATGTACAATGATCTAAGTCATCAACTTATCAAATGTTTAGGTTAAGGTTTCTTCACATGAGAAAGGACATCATCATGGTTTTAGGGCCTCTTCATCAAGAGCAAGGATATTATATTCGCACAACAAGGATAGTTATAAGGCTTGTATATTGGACACACAATTGACACTCAAAGACTAGATCACTATGAACATCAATCTTCATGTTTTAGAGCATCATGGACATATTAGAGTAGATTTCTTCATTAGTGTATTGACATATTCATAATGTAAGAGAAACCTTAGCACTTGGGGATTGCATGAGCTTCATTGACATCACAACAATATTTTCCATCTCCAATAATTCTATATTGACATCAATGACAACATTAACTAACAGTCTCCCCCTTTTCATTAATGGAAATACTCTTGCCCTTCCAACATTCTCTCCCCCTTTGACATCAATGGAAAACGGGGTGCCCAAGTACTCCCCCTATCAATATGCTTCTTGATATGTTGCTCCCATTGTATTTCTTCAATGACAGTTCTCTGTGATAGATATGTTACTCCCCCTATCAACGTGCTCTTCCTTTTGGCAATGTGGTCCATGATA
Organism: Pinus taeda; assembly: GCA_000404065.3. Classification (NCBI taxonomy): domain Eukaryota; kingdom Viridiplantae; phylum Streptophyta; class Pinopsida; order Pinales; family Pinaceae; genus Pinus; species Pinus taeda. Next base: position 236,752 of record APFE030900721.1, on the reverse strand, counting down.
GATGTGTTTTCATTTCTTCACACAATGAACCAACTCCCCCTGCCTGCATAAAATCCTCTAGCTCTTCTTCTTGCTCAAGAAAAGAAAAAATTGCTTGCCTTGTGATCAAGTGGAAGATATCTTCAAATGTCTTCATGGAAACGGAAGAGGTAGATGATCCACCAACTCCACTTGCCTTCATAAACTCCTCTAGCACTTCTTTTTGTTCAAGAAATATTGTTGCCTTGTGATTAAGCGGAAGATATCTTCAACAATGATCCATTAGATGAGTAAAGGATTATATTCTTCAATGTAGTTGCTCATGAGAGATGATCTATCAAAAGATGATTGTCCATGTGTGACTCATCAAGGGTTGGATAACTTCAACAAGAATGTTCGAGAATCAAAAGCTCCCCCTAATAGTATGCATGGTCTCCTTTTTGGCAGAGTCTCGTCATTAAAACTTGGAATATAGATGCCAAAGATGTACTTATCAGATCAACAACATGGGTTGATGCCTTGAGTGTTCAAGACATTTTCTGATCCAATTTGCTTCCTTCTCCATACTTGTGTAACTTTCATTTCATGCTTGGTAGTCTTGGTTTTATCTTGTTTAGGGACCCAATTCAAGTTACAATTACAATCCATATGACAAATATTATGACATTTGTAGCATTCAGTTTTATACATAAATGAGGAAGCATAATTTCCTCCTTCAAAGTTTCTCCTAGGAAACTGATGGGGACCATTATATTTGTCCTTGTGGCATTCCCTACAATCCTTTGCCATGTCAATAACCAACAAATATTTTTTGGTACTTGAAGGTTGGAGATTGTCTTGATGTACTTCTAAATTTATTTTGCCTTGGGATCCTTTGATGATATCCATTGCCTCTTCTGTCTTCAACACTATATGGATATCTTCTTGGAGGAGGGTTTCTTCCAACGACATTTTGACTCTTCTCCTTGATTTTGTTGGAACTGGGGGCACCAATATTTCTTCTAAGCTTCTCCATGTCCTTGTTGTTTTATGCATTAGGGTTTTGCATCATTTCTTTTTAGGGTTCACCTGCATAACCAAGCCCTGATTTATCAAGAGGATATCTTTGATGACTTAAGATGTCAAATAATGTTTGAGATCTCTTTAGACTCTTATTTAGATGATAAAGTTCTTTCTTTAGGAGATCAATTTCTTATTTCATCATCTTGGATTCTTCATCCTTCTTTACTAGATTGTTCTCCATTTCTTCCTTCATCTTGGTTGCTTCACATGATTGGGCCTTAAATGAGGTGGCATCTGATTTTGATTTGGAGATGTCTTCATCCTTTTATTCAAGTTGGCATGTCATGGTATTTCTTTCCTTTTCTGCTGCATCGACTTGTCCTTCTAAGAGGGTCAAAACTTCCATCAGCTTTTCAGCTCCTTGTGCTTGTTTCTTTGCTTCTTCTAGTTGAGATTTAAGGGAGGAGACCTCTTCCTTGTATGGACCAATTTTCTCTTCAAGTTCGTTCAAGTCCTCATGCCTTTGTTCAAGATGGATTGACAAAGTGTTTTCCTTTTTCTTTACTTTATCTAATCGATTTTTCATGGATATGACTTCTCCATGATGTCTTTTCTTGTTTTGATGACAATCCTCCTTTACCTTGGTGAGATCCTTATCTTTTTCTTGTACTTGAATCTTAAATAAGTCAACTTCCTTCCTTGTCTTGTCACGACTATGGTCACCATATTGTAATTTCTTCTTAAGCTCTTAATTTTCCTTTTTCAAATTGTTAATCTCTTCTAGGGAAGCTACAAGCTTCACCGTGAGATCTTCTTTGAAGTCATCTTTATTTTCTTCATCTTCTAGGTCTTCCTTGGCCTTGATGTCTTCACTCTTGTTTTCAGCTTCCTTAGTGGGTTCTAGGTTTCCTTCTTTCTTTCCATCATCTTCTTGACTAGCAGTCATAGTCAATGCTCCTTCTGAGTGAAGATCTTGAAGTTTGTACCACATACCTTTTGTTGATGAACATTTCTCCACTTTGGTATTTAGAGCATCTGGTAGGCCATTCAATATTGCCTCCATCGCTTTTGTATGATATTCCTTGGATTCTACTTCCATCATTATTTAAGTAATCATTGATTCCCAAACTTCAATGCCTTGAGCCATTAAGAAATTCCTCATTCTCATCTTCCATATATCAAAGTTTCCATTGAACAATGGAACTTTCCCAATTTGATTATCTTCAGCTTTCACAAATGAGGAAGAGAAATATTTAGAAGGATTGGAGGCTTTCTTCCTTAGATTTTCCATTTGTGTTCTAAGGATCAAACTTCAAGATGTTAGGCTTTGAGTGAAGGTACTGAATTTGATACCAATTGTTGGAAATACTAAGAGGGGGGTGACTTATTTCTTTTCAATTGTTATTTTTACCAGTCAGATCACTTATAATTAGAACACAAAATGAACAGTAGGAATAAATACTTTTATTAATAAGAGATAACGAGGACTCTAATCCTCTTTTTTATGATAAATCAAGTACAATAATAATTATGGCTCCAACCCTAGATGAAGACACCAATCTTCAATCCACCAAGCTCCAACCTGTATTTTTCCAAGCACCGACTTGGAATTCATGAGGCTCCAACCCTATCTTCCCAAGACTCCAACCTTGTCACTTTGAGGCACCAACCTCTAGGGCTCCAACCCTATCTCCCAAGGAACCAACCTTGTCTCTATGAGGCTCCAACCTCCTGCTTCAATTCATCAAGATAAGTTTATTAATTGTTCATGGCTCCCAATGTATTCTTCAACAAACCTTGTCTATCTTCAGCAATGCCTCCTCCAAATCACTTCATCAAAGGAAACCTTGTCTTCTTAGAAGGTGTCACCACTGCTCTTCATGTTTCCCACACAAGTTTCTTTAAGGTTATATCATGAGGGCCTTCAGCAGGGCATCATGGTGTTTTCAATCAGCGAAAGCTTCTCAACAATATGTCTTCACCAAGCTACACTAAGCCTGCTCCAAAAATATCTTCCAAATCAACCCTCCTTCAAGAGTACTTCAAATTGGTTCAATCCAAGGTCTTGATCCACTACAGTTCCTCAATAAAGTACTTCAAATTAATTCTTCAACAAGTTATGAGGCACTTGTGAAATATTTTGTCCGAGCTCCTTATCCCTTCAAACAATACCTACAAGCTAGCCTTTAATCGATTTTGATGACGTGCTATATAATACAAGCCTTCAGGTTACAATGGATTTGTAATTTGAGCTCCACAGACCACTGTCCAAACACCTCTCCACAAGTTTGAGCACTGATCAAAGATAGTTATCCAAACTTCTGCACTAGGTAGATTCCACGCTATTCAAAATCTTCAATAGGACTGAGAGTAATCTCTCCATAGATGTACTTACCACTAAAGTGAGTTACCACAATATTCACCACAGATATGAGTTCCCTCTTGTCGCTGTCCACAGGTCCTCTATAATCCAAGCTTTAGTTCTTGGTTACTGACCACAGGTCTGAGGGTATGGTAGATCATTGTTGATGACCACCTTGTTGCTTTAATGGATGTAGGACTTCTGATCTCCTCATCTCTTCTGGGTGCTATAGTAATCATTTTTTGTGTGAAATTGTCTCATTATTAATGGAATGCTTTGGATACTGCTCGTTTACAAATTCTCGACTAGTATCAAAATACTTCGGATACTGCTCATTCTCAATGGATTAAGGCCTTCTGAGTTTCAATCTAAGAGGTCTGCGATTTCTTCACATACGTCTTGAAGGTTTAAAAAGCCTCGTTATATATCAAGCATATTATTCCTTGTTGCTGGTCTGAATGTTTCACAGGTCCAAGAGATTTTGTTTCATCAATTTTTAACCCAACCAAAATTTGCTTCCTCTTCTCGGCCTTAAGCTTCCTTTCCTCGGTGTTGTAAATTTCACGAGTTGTGAATTGTATATTACTCTCTGTGTTAGATAGCTGAAGATTATTTTGAAATGAAGATCTGAGTTCATATATATATGGATTTCACCTTGAAGTGAAGAGACGTGACCTGAGGAGGAAGCTGGCTTGAGAGACAAGGTATAGGTTAGCTAGGCTATAAAAATAAGACATATGACCTTAAAAAAAATCAATTGTCATCAATGGTGAATGAGGATGGGTATCATAGGTTTGGGTATTGGAAACTTTAACATGACACAACCTTCAAAACTTGAAATGTAGTAAAGTTTCGATGCAACATATGCGATATTAGATTAAAACGTTATGATAAAGCCAATCGGGTTCGCAACCATATCAACAATCAGACATTAGGTCTTATCGGAGGTGTCATTTCAAAAGTTCTGATAAAGTAGCGGATGTGATTTGATAATTAAATCATTAACTTAAATCAAGTCAGCTCCACATATCGGAAGTCGAAGCAAATCAGGTGTCATATGATATTGCATATCAGAGATCGAAGGTTTTGACTGGTGACACACAATAAAAACGCCGATATGATATTTCTTCAATAAGGTTTTATTATATGCGTTGTGTTATATATGATCTCCACTATCATGTCTTCAACTATGTCATCATATCATCTCCATGCCATCTATGGTCCTCCATATCATCATGTGGTCTCCATCCATGTCATTATGTATAGTCATCTAAGTCATCAACTTATTAAATGTTTAGGTTAAGGCTTCTTCACATGAGCAAGGAAATCATCATGGTTTTAGGGCCTCTTCATCAAGAGCAAGGATACCATATTCCCACAACAAGGATAGTTTTAGGGGTTGTATATTGGACACATAATTGACACTCAAAGACTAGATCACTATGAACATCAATCTTCATGTTTTAGAGCATCATGGGCATCTTAGGCTATACTTCTTCATTAGTGTCTTGACATCTTCATAATGTAAGAGTAAGCTTAGCACCTAGAGATTGCATGAGGTTCACTGACATCACAAGAATATTTTCCATCTCCAATAATGCTATATTGACATCAATGACAACCTTGACTAATATCTCTTTATTGTTAATATTATTAGCACGTTTATTAGTTTAAAGTTTAATTTCTCTACTAGTCATAGTTTCATTTTGACCGTTTATTAGATAGCACATAGAATTAGTATTTGAAAACTTTGAAATTATGCTACTAGTATGTTTTCCCAACTATCAAAGCAGTAATAGAACATAATTGTTTGTATCATTTTTTTTTAAGGTAATAAAAGTGGTTTGGCTTCACCAAATAATAATAATATATAATAATATAATACAATATAATATAATAATAAGTATATTATATATTAGATCAAATAAATTATAAATATTATAATCTTAATTAACCATAAAGAAATATTACATTATATAATATTATATAATATTGAAAATAGTATTATAATATTAAACATAATCTTATTATTAAATTTTTCACCAAATTAAAGGGGTAAAGACATTTGTAAGGTAATTTAGATTACTTTGACATTATTATTTTTTTCTTTATTGGAATAGATGTATTGATTTCAATGTTGACATTAATTTCTAATCTTGTTCCCTTGATTGCACTAGATGCATTAATTTCAATATATATGTTGATTTATATTCCTATTTGATTGTTTACACTAGATGCATTGATTTCAGTATAGATGTACATTTATGATCTAATGCAAATAGATAGATTATTTGTATTGCTTTCAAAGTAATTAGATTAATAGTGTGCATTGATTTCAATGTATGCATAAAGTAATTGATGACTATGTGCATTGATTTTTGTGTTAAAATGATCATCAACATAGATCCATATAAATTAGAAATGAACAACAAAGAGCAAGTTAGCAGAGAAAGGCATAAGAAATGACAATTGAGGATGCATTGATTTCAGTGTAGATGTTGATTCCTAATCATTTTTTATTGTTTGCACTAGATGCATTGATTCCAGTGTAGATGTTAATTTACGATCTAATGTAAATAGATGGATGATGTGCATTTATTTCAAAGTAATTAAATTATTAACGTGCATTGATTTCAGTGTATGCACAAAGTAATTATTAATGACATGCATTGATTTATGTATTACAGTAATCATCATCCTAGGTCCATATTAAATAGAAATGAACAACAAAGAGTCTAGATCCATCTTATATAGAAATGAACAACAAAGAGAAAATCAATAGAGAAAGGCACATGAAATGACAATTGAGGAGTGTCAACAACAAAGGGATAAACAAAGAGAAAATAAAAAAGTTAGTCATAACAAATGATAATTGAACAACAATAAGAACAAATCAAAAAAACAATTGAATGAAAAAGAGCATATCGATAAAGGAGGGCACAACAAATAACGACTAAAGAGTGTCAAGAGCAAAGAATACAAGAAAATGCACAACGAAGAGGAAAGGACAAAAATATGCAGAGGAAATGACAATTGAAGAATGTAAAAAATAGAAGAAATAAAAATTTGAACAACAATGACAAAGAAAACAATATTTAGCTAACTTAGTTATAGTACAAGATGCACAAAAAAATGTATGAAAAATACGTGTAAATTATATATATGCCTATGATTAACCTATAATTCTAGTTGATATGAACATTGTACATTAAGATTTCGTAATAGGATTTATTGATCAACTCAAGTTCAATTGTATCATCTGCGTGAGGAGTTATATGCTAGAATTTGAACATTTAACACAAATGCGGGTTTAATCTACATGAGATGTAGAAGAGAAGGAACTCATCAAATTAATCTTAAATATATTTAACATATTTCAAAATGATTATATTGATCACATGTTCAATAAATTTTGTATGGTCATACACTATTGAAACCAACCTAGATCTATCTCAACACCGGATCTATGAAGTACTAAGAGAAATCAAATCTCTAAACATGCAAACATTTCCTCAAATTTTGTACTCAAAAAGAGGCTTACACCTCGAGAGATTAATCTCTCTCAACAAATAATAGATCCCGAGTTAAGATGGATCTAAGTTGGTTTAAAAAAAAGAAAAAAAAAAAAAATTTACATATTTAACACATGGTTACAACATTTCAATATAATATTTATATAAATATTTAAGATAAATTTTATTCATTTATCATTAATAATGAGATAATTATATTTATCTTTCCATACTTGATATAAATATTTAATGATATTTTTTTTATTTTGTTGATTTGACCCACAAAGATTTAAACCTTGAACTGCTTTATTTACATAATACTTTATAT